>JAAEAF010002261.1:0-141199 GCA_011037195.1 Triatoma infestans
TTTTTTTTTTTTTTTTACTTTTTTGCAATTTTCTCAAAAATAGCTCCCAAGATTTGCTTTAAACTTAGTATATCATCTACACATACAAAGAGCTACAACTTTTATTTGAAACATTTCTCCGGAAAAATTAATTTAAGGGCACTTTTGGGGGAAGGATGGGGTTGGTTTTCCTCTAAACTGCTATTTCAGTTTATTATACAATTCTGCCATCTAAATGATATTAATATGTTGTTGTAATTAAATGTGTAGTTGAAATTCCGAGTTGGAAAAAAATCGGATGTCCGGAAGTGCGTTTTTTCCTGAAATGCATTTTTCAGTTTTCTGGTATTTTTTTTTTTTTACTTTCTTGCGCTTTTCTCAAAAAATGGCTCAAACGATTTTCTTCAAACTTGATATATCAACTATACATACGAAGATCTACAACATTTCTCTGGAAAAATTCGTTTAACGGCACTTTTGGGGGAGGGGTGGGGTTATGTTTTTCTCTAAAGTGCTAACATAGTAGATTATACAATTCTACCATCCAAACAGAATTAATTACAAAAATAAATAGATGGCTCAAATTCCGAGTTTCTAGAAAATTACTAAACCGGAAGTGCGTTTTTACCGAACTTTTTTTTTTCAGTTTTCGAGGAACTCCAACGAATTTCATCAAATTTGATATACAAACTATAAAATTTGTCAATTACAATTTTGAAAACTGGAGTAAGAGAAAGTTGTGTGAGTGTTTCACACCAGATTTTTTTTTCTTGTTTTTGCGATTTTCTCAAACAATTTTCTTTAAAGTTTATATACTCTCTTACAAACTTGAATTCATATCACTTTTTGTTTGAAACATTGTCCCGTGATAATTGATTTTTTTGTTGTTTTTGGGGAAATAGTAATATTATTATTATTATTATTATTATTATGATTATTATTATTATTATTATTATTATTATAATTTAACGCGATCAGTATACTTGTCCTTACAGCTGCAAGGGGAAGTAAAAAGTTGCACAAATCGTAACCATAGGAAATTTTTTTTTTTGCCCAATTTTATGGATTAAATGATATAACTTCTAAAAAAATTATTAATTTTCTTAATTATAAATTTTAATTTAATTATACAAATTTACATTATCTTTTCATAATCTCAAAAAAAAAATCGCATCCCAAATTTATAATTATGTTAATTAAAAAGTTTAATAAATAACAATTAATAATTGCTCCGCATAATAAGGGTTTTAAAATAGTATCAAACCATTTTTTTTAAATTAAACTTCATGAAACGATACATTTGCCAACAGTTTTTTATTTATTTATTTGTTTATTGTTTACAACAATGTTATTTTATATATTCTTTGCCCATTAAGTAATATGATCCCGGCTAGAACTAAATTTGAATTAAGCCATAAATATTATATCAAGTTATGAAATATGATTATAATATATATTTTACAAAAAATTACTTTATACCTTCATCATTTTAATAATTAGAAAAAATTGCATTGAACAATTATTCTAAAAGTAATATGAAAGTAATCATCTTTTCAAATAAATAGAAAACCGGATGCCATCATCTCTGAACAAATTTCCCGTAAATTACGAAATTTTCCCGTTTTTATTGATAAATGCAACAAAATATGACTAATTGAATGCGGTGGTTCGAATCCAGCATGCCGCCTTTAGATTTTCTCTTCCTCGAAGGCTCACAGATGGGTGATGGGCAGTGTTGTTTTTAGCTACAGAACACGGCTCGAAGGCCGGCAGTTGACTGAGAACGTTCCGGGGGGCGCAATAGTGCATATTCCTTAAAAAAAAAAATCGAATGGGATAATTCATTGCATTTTGAAAGTACGGAAAAGATGAATTTTATATATCGTATAATTTTGTAATGAATTCCTCAATTCTACGTTACTAGTACTAACTAGTACATAACTAGTAAATAGATAGTGCGCTAAAAACATTTTTTTGTCCTCAGGGCCTCAAAACATATATTTCTGACAAAAACTCAATTCCGAAAATTACGAGAAAGTGCAGTACTTCCCCTTACGAGAAAGTAAAGAAAAAACAGTAATTTTGTGGACTAACAAACACAAATTATCTTCTTAGTTAATGTTTGTTTCATCCCCCTACCATTTTTTGGTGGAAAGGTAAATGCCGTAAGACTCTAACAACGCTATAAAATTAGAAACTTATATCTTTTATTATTTATTTAAATGTTTGTATTTAATACATTCATTACACAGAATAGTGTGATAGTAACAAATGCCAAGCCATGGCCATGACGTCAGACAGCTCCATTGTAATTGTCAAATTTTATGGTTAGTGCACAAAATTTAATGAAATTCGTCGGGGTATGTCGAAATTCGTCGAAAACTGAAAAAACTGTTTAGTAAAAGCGCAGTTCCGGTTTACTGATTTTCTTGAAACTCGGAATTTTAATAATCTATTTATTTCTAATTAATTTTGTTTGGATGGTAGGATTGTATAATTAACTATGATACACTAGAGAAAAACATAGCCCCACCCCTCCCCCAAAAGCCCCCTTAAATGACTTTACCAGAGGATTTGTTTCAAATAAAAGTTATAGCTTTTCATATGTGTAGTTTATAAACCAAATTTAAAGAAAATAGTTGGTCGTTTTAGAGAAAATAGCAGCAAACTGAAAAATACTTCTCAGTAAAAACGGTCAACTTCCGATCATCCGATTTTTGTCAAATTCGGAATTTCAACATTTTTAAGTCTAATTAATAGTAAGATGATAGAATTGTGTAATAAACTGAAATAGCATTTTAGAGGAAAACCTACACCACCCCTTCCCCAAAAGTGCCCTTAAATGAATTTTCCCTGAGAAATGTTTTAAATAAAAGTTTAGCTCATTGTATGTGTAGTTGGTGAACTAAGTTTGAAGAAAATTGTTGGAGCCATTTTTGAGAAAATTTCAAAAAAGGAAAAAAAAATATTCAGTAAAATGGTACTTCCGGTTGAGGAATTTTGACAGATAACCTACTGTCGGATCCCTGGGGATACCTAAACGGAACTTTCAACTATTTTTCGTTTTTGAGCTATGCTGTTCACAATACACACACAGAGAGACCATTTTCTAAAAACTTTTTTTTTGGACTCAGGGGACCTCAAAACGGATATTTCCGGCGAAAACTCGATTTCGAAAATTTGACACGATTACACTCCCTCTTACTAGGAGTAAGAGAAAGTAAAAAACTAGAAACTTCAAAATATTAGTAGTAGTATTTTTACTTTTTTTAATTCCTTAGTATCTTCTTTAATTTCCTAATGGCACAAAAGAAAGATGCTCTTGAAATTCAAATCGGGCAATTATTTTTTATTTATTTTTATGTATCACCGCAATTTCCAAAAAAAAGTAATTCGATATAACTTCAAACATCGTTATGCATAAAAATGGTGTTTTTTTTTAATGGCTACCGATTTATTACATTTTATTTGTAATTAAACTATAATAGTAGAAGTTTACCATGTTATGAAAGAATTAAAATATTAATGTCTGATTAATTTGTTGTTTGGCATCACTTCAGATGAAACATGGTATATGGTGTTATTTGAATAAGTTTGAACAATTTATATATCAATTCTGCTAGTTATTCTTGTTTAATGCACACTATTTCTATGTTCTCACACATAACAAATAATAGTCAGGTGTGTAGAATTCTTATTTATAGTTTTTTTTTTTTTCAATAAATAAACACTTCATTAACAAAAAGTTACAGGAATCCAAAATACTAAGAAATTATTTAATTGGATTATATTTATTTCAGCATTCATTTGTCGTAACATTAAATATAGAGGTAAGTACCTAGGAAGCAGTAGAAGAGATAATAAAAACTGGACGTTTGTTTATTGTTTAGTTGCAATAAGAATTGTTACCCTGAGAGAAGAGTAGTTTTATGAAATATTCTTTAATAAGCAAAATATGACAAATCTCTATTTTAATAATATAAATTTTACGGTTTTGAGTTTGATTTCCAAGCTTGAGTTAGTTTTTTATAGGTATTAATGTGAATAATATGTTATGTGAAAACTATATTTATAAACCAATCCGGCCTCTACACCAGATGTCGTAGGGACATGAAGCAGGCCTGTCCGAAAAGACTGGTATTAATTATCTTTTATTATTGATAATAAAGATAAAATTTATTTAGGTAACATAATCATGTTACAAAAAGAATCATAATAGCAAGTTTAATCGTTAATCATTAATAGCAATGCCTAAAAAAAATATTATTTGTCATAGATGTTTCTTTTCTTTCATTCTGACCATTTTCAGATTTCATCAATTTTGTATAGAGACGTGGTTTCCATTTTTAACTATTCGGTCATTCACCCAAATTTTTATTAGTGCGAGTCTCTCGTTAGAAAGCCTGACAATATGCTTTTTATATTTATTATTCTTCCATCTTCTCATTATTCTATAAACAAAATAAAATCTAATTCTTCTATTCTTCTATTGCATACAAAATCTAAAGAGTTGCAATTAAAAGATGTTTGAACTCTTTGTTGAATTAAAATTTTGGAAAAGGCGAAAATAGAATAATGTTCATATTAATTTTTTCCACTGGTTTTATTCATAAAATTTAACAACGTGATTCAACCATATTTAACACTGAGTTAATATTTGAACTTATTTAAATATAATCAATATTTTTATACATTTATACATCACTTGATAAGATACTTCTCAAATACTTAAAAAAAAAGAATTGCTTAATTATCAGTACATAAAATGCCATTTCATGAGCACCTCCGTATTTCAAGTAATAAATGCATTTATATTCACAGAACAACAACTAAATGCATTTTAATGTTGGAAAATTTAAACCGTAATTGTTTAGTTCATTATTAATCGAATAAGCTCTTATTCTCCGGTCATCATTTCCATGAATTCTGTAAAATAAAATATAAAATGTTTATACAAATTTTTATAATTTTAAATTATATTTTAGCTTAATTATTGATTTAGGCTTAGGATACCATCAAAGTCAACAGTGCCCGATCCATCGGAATCGATTTCTTCAATTATCATATCAAGCTCTTCATTAGTGAGTTGTTCATCTAATTCATGAAGAATTTCCTTTAAGCATGAAGTTGGTATGTAGCCATTACCTAGGAATGAATGTGTCCACAATAAAATAAAGTCACATTTTTAAACATTTTTTTGTGAATTTTCAGTTTAATTAATTTAATATGATTTATTAAATCATAAATATAAAAAAAAAGTAATTAACCTGGTATCATAATTTATAATTTTAAGGCATAATAAAGAAATTTTCCCTTACCTTCCTTATCATAAAGTCTGAAAGCTTCTCGTAACTCTTTTTGCATAGCTTCATCATCTTCTTCTACAATGAATTTAGCAGCAAGGGTAACAAATTCATCAAATTCAAGTCTGCCAGATTCTGAAATAAATATATTTACTTATAAAATCAAATTATTGCGTTATAAACATGAATGTGAGATTAATACATACTGTCTGCGTCAACTTCTTCAATAAGTTCATCTAGAATTTTCTTGTTAAATGGTTGACCCATCAAACGCAGAATATCTGCCACCATATCTGTGGGGATTGATCCTGAACGTTCTCTATCAAAAGCATCAAATGCTTTTCTCAATACTGAGATTTGTTCTGGCGGTAAATCATCCTACATTCGCAATAAAACATTATAATAATTTTCCAAATCCATTTTCTCTTTGTTTTAAAAAAATTGCAAGAACATAATGTTTGTACATGTTAGCACCAAAAATACCTACCATGTTGATGTAAATATGTCTCAATACAATTAAGAATCTGCACAAGCGACACTCTTAGTAATGTATATCCAGTAACTCCCCCACCAATATACTTGTATATAGCTGATTCAACTCTTTTGACTTCAGCGCCACTCCCCTATTAATAGATCAAAGCCCATCAAGAACATTACCCCACTCGAATATAGCCAGATACTTAGATGCCTATGCTGGAAACAACTGTATTCCTACTTATTTCTAGAACAGACCACACCCTTCCAATCGTGAACACCTAGACAATCCCCCTCCACTACATTGAGTCTGTTTACATTCTAAGCTATTCTTAGGAATTGAAAAGTCATATTGTAGGTCAATGTCTTTCTGGTATGAAATATATAAAATCTTTGAAAATATTTATTGTCGCTAGGACTGATTAAAAAGATATATTTTGTTATTAATGAAATTACTTATTATTGATATTAATTTTGTTTTGTTTGTTCATTTTTATGAATATTCCATTTATTTTACTTTTAATATATTTTAAAAAATTATTCATACTGAATGAAAAAGTAAACAAATATTTAAATAGGTTTATATAAATTATCTCTCAACAAATAGAATTTGGAAAAATGAGAAAATAATCTTGCATTTCATTGCAATAATGGTTTTCCATTTTGTTAGGGAACATCAACAAGTGCATATAAATAAAACCCTTGACAATTCATTTCTTCCTGGTTACGGTAAAGGATGTGAACATTGCCTGATTTCAGATGTAGCAAAAAAATGTAAGGTTGCATTTAAGTAGGTGACAGGTGTTTGTGCTGATCTTTGAGTACAATCTATAATTATGTATTTTCAGAACTATAAGCGCATGTGTCTTAATGTCTTCCACTATATATTCCTTCCTCAGTTCTAAAGAAAGTAAAAATGTCTGATATAAAACACTCACACAACTTTCTCCTAATGCAGTTAAAAAAAATGATAAATTTACTTAAATTTGAAATTGTTCTCATTTTTCCTAACATAAATATAGAGAAGGTGGGATACATGATACCTAACATAGAAATACTGCAGATAGTGCCAGTAACATTAAACAACCTCCAATATTTTTGAAATTCAACTTCATAGATTCTTCAGAACCTAAATAAATCAATTTTTCAAGAAAAAAATGTCAAACAAAGTGAAAGGTTTAATTTGTGCAATTAGCATTCCAAGTTTAAAGAATATCTTTAAAACATCTAACCATTCCAAAAAACGCCAATTCTGTAAAGTTCTGCTTCCGTTTATAAGGCCTTCTAGGCTTTCAAGGTGTAACGCACATGAAGAGGCTCATTGCAACATGGGCGAAACTTCTGTTTTTAGCAAACCACTGACGCGATTTCAATCCGGAAACCTAATACAAGGCATCAAAATATTCCTTTACAGTAGTCAAAAAAAAAAACGAGAAAAAACTTTAAAATCTTTCGTTTAATGCATTTCTTACATTTCCAATTCTAACACTTGCTTTTCTTTAAAGTTGGATTTTTTTTTTAGAGTTTTTACTTTCTCTTACTCCTAGTAAGAGGAAGTATTGTAATCGTTTCAAATTTTCGATATCGATTTTTCACTGGAAATACACTTTTTGAGGTCCCCTACATCTGAAATCAGGCAAAGTTCACATCCTTTACCTAGCCAGGAAGAAAATAAATGTAAAAAAGTGGTTTTTACAGAATGGTCTGTGTGTGTGAACAACATAACTCAAAAATGAAAAATCGCAAAAAGTTCAAACTTAATATTCCGTTTAGGTACCAAGATGGGATACGACAGTAAGTTATCTGTCAAAATTTCTTATCCTTTACAAAAAATTTTTTTTTTTCACTTTTTTGAAGTTTTCTCAAAAATGGCTCCAACGATTTTCCAACTGAGAATATGAATTACACATATAAAAAGCTGCAACTTTTATTTGAAACAAATCTAATAAAGCAAACCCTTAATAAGTAATATTCACGAAAAACAATTTAAACAAAAATGATGATTTATATACATTTAGTTAGAATGAGAGAAAATCTTGCGTAGTGTTCGAAAAAATAGCCATGACTGTTCTAATAGATGCACTTCGGTAAGCAAGTTTTCTCAAAACTTTATCATTTTACAACACCTTCACTTCTTCTAAAAATTATTTATGAGAAAGAATAGCGCAATGACACTTTAGAAAGAAGGCTAAAATCATTCCTTCAACATAATCTCAAAAAAACTATTTTCTTAGAAAAATAATACACTAAGTTACATAAACAAACTACATAGTTGGAATGCCAGCTTCACAAAAAACTTTAAAGAACTTAATGATGACCAGTTTCTACCCTTAAAAAAATAAATTAATTAAATTAAAAAAATTATAAATTTAAAAACTAAATTTTAATTTTTATGAGTGTAATATCTATTTTGAACTTTCTGCGATTCTTCCTCTTTGAGTTATGTTGCTCACTCTTGGATATGCTGAAACTATTTGCAAGAAATCTAAAACATTTCATACTCGAGATACCAAAAAGATCCGATTAAAACTCAAATTCAAAATTTTGACACTATTAGAATCTAATTTTTACAAAGTAAGAGAAAGTAAAAAACAGATTGTAAGTGAGAGAATAGATTTAATTTCAGCATTTTCAGCATTATCAATAACATGTGAAATGTGAAAAGAAAAGAAATACGATCCCCTAACTGTTACTCCAGGAATAATGTGAAAGTAAAAAATTGAAATAAATTTCAAATGTACCAAATAATTGATGAAATACCATTGAATTGAAACAAGACTAATTCTTTATTGTGTATGTTGATTTCATAAACGTGAATTTGTTATGATCTTAAAATACGAGTTTTAGTTTTTGTATATACAATAAGTATTAACAAGTCTCATAAAAGAATTAGTTATATGAATCAATGAGAAATAAACTAGAGTTTATTTAAATAAAAATAAAAAAAAGAAGAATATAAATTTACGCGCTAGAAATGAAAAAGAAAACATTCTATACATTATAAATGACCTTGGATTAGGATAAACAATGTAATGCAGCCAGAAAAAGTTACATATATTAAACTAACTTGGACATGTTTAATGAATTAAATATACATAAAATTGAGGTAAAATGGGATTTATATTACAGCTTTTGCTTATTCAAATCAATACTGTTAGCCATTTAGTATGTGGGCTTTCAACAACCAGTTCTTATAATAGTCCTTTGACTGGAACATAATCGACGCAAATTTTTTTTTTACTCTTGGAAGAAAAATAACTAACATGTTTAATAAAAAAAAAATGGTAATTATTGGAAAATACCAATACCAAAATTTTAAACAATTTAATAATCCACAATAAAATCATGAGTTTGTATGAAAATATGAAGGTTTTCTTAATTTTTATTTCTTCTAGCTTAATCGTAGTTTTTTTAATTTTATGGCTTTTATTTGCCATCATAATATAAAATTTTCCTTATAGGTAGATTTTTTTTCCTCTTTCTGCATATAAATATAAATCGTTTTTGCAGAAAAATATTTCTGAAGTAACACTTTATTGTGGCACTCTTTAGAACTTTATTCATATATGCATTTGGCAGTAAACCAAAATATATATATTCGCGCATAATCAGAATGATTTATTTCTTTATATTGCATATCATTAGGGCAATAATTTATTATTATAAAGTTTATGCTTCCTTTGGCTTCTTTTTACTTTTTTAAAAAGGAACGATAATCTCTTAAGTGGAATTTTTTTTAATTAAGAACCTATAGTAAAAAAATACTGCCGATCCTGATTTTTCTCAATTATCATCTTTAGTTTCTGAGATATTTTCCACGATAGCCTGCTTCTTTTTGTGGTCATCGGGCGTTCGCCATCATCAAGATGTTTTGTCAAACAGTGCGATTAACATAGACTTGCACAGAGCAAACTTATTTGATACACTAAAATTGTGTTCGATAACCACAAAAAGAAGCAGGCTATTACGGAAAATATCTCTAATACTTTCCAGCTCTGCGGAACCAACCACAACAATCATTTTTAGTTACTTACAATAATTCCATTTCTTATCCAATTTGTTATCTAAATGACTTCTTACTTTATTTTGATTATACGTCTACTTTCTTTAGGGGACAAATGATTTTGGAAATAAAAAACTCTGTGTGAAACAGTCTTTCTCTACTGCAATTATTATAATTCTGACTTCTTCTAAACTTTGAATTTTTATAAAAAAAAAAATCTGGTGTGAAACACCACACAACTTTCTCTTACTCAGTTCTCAAAATTATAATTGACAAATTTTATAGTTTGTGTAACAAATTTAATGAAATTCGTCGAAAACTGTTCAGTAAAAGCGCACTTCCGGTTTACTAATTTTCTTGAAACTTGGAATTTCAGCCATCTATTTATTTCTAATTAATTTGTTTGGATGATAGAATTGTATAATCAACTATGATAGCACTTCAGAGAAAAACATAACCCCACCCCTCCCCTAAAAGTGCCCTTAAAAGAATTTTCCCAAAGAAATGTTTTAAATAAAAGATGTAGATCCTTGCATGTTTAGTTTATATACGAAGTTTCAAAAAATTCGTCGGAGCCATTTTTGAGAAAATTGCGAAAAAGAGAATAAATCATTTAATAAAGTGGTAAAGTAAACGCACTTCCGGTTATCCAATTTTTTCAAACTCGGAATTTCAACAACATATTTAATTCTAATTAACATTATTTAGATGACAGAATTGTGTAATAAACTGAAATAGCACTTTAGATAGAAACCTAACCCCACCCCTCCCCCAAAAGTGCCCTTCATTGCATTTTCCCGGAGAAATGTTTCAAATAAAAGTTGTAGCTCTTTGTATGTGTGGTTGATGTTTACACTTTAAAGAAAATCGTCGGAGCCATTTTTGAGAAAATCGCAAAAAACTAAAAAATCCACTAGTAAAGTGGTACTTCCGGTTGAGGAATTTTGACAGATAACGTAGTGTCAGATCCCATGGTGACCTCTAAACGGAATATCAAATTTCAACTTTCTACTATTTTTCGTTTTTGAGCTATGCTGTTCACATACATACATACACACACACACAGACCATTTGCTAAAAACCACTTTTTTGGACTCAGGGGACCTCAAAACGGATATTTCCGGTGAAAACTCGATATCGAAAATTTGACACGATTACAATACTTCCTCTTACTAGGAGTAAGAGAAAGTAAAAAAAGTGTGAAGCACACACGATTTTCTCTCTTACTCCTTTTAATACTAGTTATATATAAAATGAAATTTTCATTAAATTTCAAATTTGGCTCATATGTCCTAACATAATTTAGAGGCGGTGGAGAAGCAAATGCCACCCTACCAACCGAGTCGTATAGAGAATTATATTGTAGAGAGGGCAATTATGAACAAACAAATTTGAATTTTAACGTCTCAGATTACTCAGAAGCACCTAAAAACGAAGTTTTTCAGAAAAATATTTCAAATAGAAGTCGTATATTTCTATATATGCAGCAAACATTCCAAGATTAAAGAAAATCGTTTTAAAATTTTCGCAAAAATCTATTCTGTAAATCTACAGGCTAGTGTTCATAAATATATATCAAGGATACATGACATCTAAAATAAGTACATATCTACACCTACAGATTACCCTTATTGCACAAGACCATAAACCTAAAATCTTAACCAAGCAAGTACATTAACAAGATAAAGGAAATTAATGGAAAGCTAAGTACATAAAATTAATGTAAAATGGAGTCAACAAAGGGCCTGCAGCACAGGAGTCCTTTGTATCCTGGAAGCAATGAAGAAAGACGCAGAAGATGCTGTAGTACCAGTAGTGCAATGTATGGAACCATTATGATAAGTAACTAAATGCAAGTAATAAAATGGTTAATGCAAGAAAAACAAAACCAATAATAAACAAATAAATAATGTTCAGGATACAAAAGATGTCCCCAACAAGTGCAGATGTAGTATTTAATATACTTCACTGTGAAATAAATAATCTTTTACCTAATAATAGAAAATTGAATTCAAAAGTTATCGACAGCGTAACTTACAATAATTTTTTTTTATAATTTAAATTTCTAAGTTATATCGCCCATTATAAAAATGTAATGACATCCAATAATTTTAATCAATTTTTTTAAAAATTTCTTTTTTACCGAAAGATACATTTAAATAATATTTGTCAAATAATATGACGTCACAATATTTAATTTATACTAGGAAATAATACGGCGTTAGGATTAAGTTTTGTTTTTATTTTTAACAAAACAATATCCAATATCAATCTTGACGTGTTATGATGTCAACCACATTGCATTTTGTGAAATAAGGAACCTATTTCCTGATATGATTTATTTTCTATCCATTTACAATTAGACAACATAAATTAAATGCAGCAAAAATATAAATAAAAACAATTATTGCAGTTTAAGTGGCATGAGATAATTCTACAGTTTATAATTGAATCAATGGTTGCTGAAGTTGCCTTTGTTGATATTTCCATTCATTGAAATCCTGAAGAATACGTCTGCTATATATATTATGCAATTCTCGGAATGTTATCCTATAAAAAAAAAGAAGTTTATTAAGTGAACCTAGTAAGTTTCATTTCTCACCTTAAAGAACTATTAAGAGAAAAGTAGGATCAAATCTTGAGTCAGATGTCTTAGAAGAGAAAGATACAATACTTTTGTCTATAATTGTCATGATCAGTTCTTCCAGGAGCTGAACGTATACTATGAGACCTGCAATGGGACCCTGAGGCATGTGCTCTATTGAAGGGATTATGCCTGGTCCTGGGAGGCGGTACAGGATGGCCGCTGGCGTTATCTTCTTCATTAGATAACGGTACATTTACTGAAAAGAGTAGAAATATTTACATTTTAGAAGCAGGAGATAATCTGAAACAAATTTAGAAAATTTCACTCAGAAACAATTCTATTTACCTTCCATTTCCTCTAATTGTCTTTGTAATTCTGACACCATTAACTTAATGTAATCGTAACTAGCACAAGCCAACGCTTTCATCCACTGCTCCATTGAATCTTGCGAATCGGCGACCAATATATATGTTCTATTTCCTTGACCATGAAAGACAATTTTAAAACCGAATTGGCCATCATCTTCTGCTAGTTCTGAATTTTAATAAAAACTATAATTTTTTTACATGTAAAGTTAAATCTTCACTTAAAATAAATTGCAGTAATCAACTGACCAATGGTACAACCTTCCAAAATGATTACTCCTGTGGGTTCTTTATCATATCTTTTATCAAAATAAAATAATAAATTACCTTTTAAAACAAACCACCTTTTTTGAAAAGCCTTATTAATCTCTCCGCGCTTTACTAACCACCCTTCCCTGTCAATACCATTTAAAGAAACTGCAAATGCGGATAAGTTTTTATCATTAATTTTCATATTTTACGGTGCCAAAAATGATGGTGCTTTAGTGAAATTCCAAAATTACATTCCAATAAACATTGTAATGAAATATTATATCTACTAATCTTACTACTGAATATCTGAAATTAATTTTCTATAGAATTCGCTATACATTATGCGTGCCTCTTTTATTACGTTTATAAAAGTAACACAATTCCGACGTACCAAAACAATACAGCAAGCTCGTTTATTAAATAAAAAGCTCACAATATTACTTCTTTAACCTGATCGAAATAAAAACCTATTTTTTAAAAACACGATGGTGCAAACCTGTAGAGTGCCAGTAGAATTACGAAAAATTTCCTAACTCTTTTCAAACATACCTAGGACAAATTAGCAAGGTCGAAAATTTGAACAAAATACTAATATGAGACATAAAATTATAGTCTACAAAATAACCAACTCATTCGTAAATTATAACTATTGTAAATTATCCCCTCAAAAGTATATTATTGTACACTAAATTTCTACAGTGTTGCCTAAACTAGTAAGTGAAGGGATCTTCTTAGATACGGATCAGCATTCGTGATCTCAGATAAGGACATTGTATATACGAATGAATTTTGCGATAATGTTCTTATGTCAAATGAGAAAGAAAATATGACATTTCATCATCTTACAAGAAATAATACTTGTTCCAAGAAAGCAAGTTTTCATGTTTTATGTTTCAGGCTTTTGCTTGCTTAGATATTAATAATATCGACATTATAATAATAAATAAATTATGTGACTATTTTATGGACAATGAAATGCTGAACAGTTTTCTGTTTAATGATTTCCATTCCCTTATTTTCGAAATCGATTATTTTCTATATTTGAATAATAATTTTTACCAGTACTTATAAAATTATCAATAAATGACATATGATAGGTATCATAAACATCAGGTCTTATGTTAATATTACTGTTCACGTAAATATTTACCATTACTTCAAATCTCTTCTTTACGATAAATATCCAAATCAAAAGGTGTGCTATAGATGGCTGGTTGGGAGGTTATTCTCAGGTTAGGTTTACTATGTTGATAAGAAGATACATTTTTGTTTGAAACTTAAGAACTTTGGCGAATTGTAATCTTTGTTCTGTCCGATTTTGAAGCAAAGTACGAAATGCAGTCACATTCACCTTGCCCAATGGCTACGCCAAATATGAAAATGGAAACTCTGTTAAAAACTGCTCTTAATACGTCTACTCTGGTGAGAACAGGTCAGAGTGGCGGAGGATGTATTAATCAAGGGGAAGCTTACATTACTGATAACGGAACAGTTTTTGTCAAAAGTAACGGCAGACCTCAGGTAACTTTTTTTTAAAATGATATGATTGCAAACATTATCAGAGCCCAAGGTAGTTCATGAGTTCACGGAAGTAGTGGCGAGTGAACCCGAGGAAGAAGAGAAATATTTTTCCAGAAAAGTTATAATGATTAAATTATATATGTACATGGGCGACTTTAATTGCTTATCAATTTGTATCACATTTACAGATTTATTTTAAATTTTGTTCATTTTGCTGAGACAAAATTTAAATTCTGCTTGAGAGTCAGTAGAATAGCAATGTAGGGCTTCAGTATCAACAATAATAAAACACGTCAAAGGTGCCCAACTTTGCTATTATATTAATTCTGACATGGTCTCTAAACATTTTCACATTTGCAATTACACTATTAATAAGATTTAATTAATTGCTTTTTTCTAGAAAAAAAGGCTGATATTAAAATAATGATTTAATTGTGTGATGTTTTAATTACCTTATCTTTTTTATGTTGCTTTTTCTAGGCAAGGGTTATGTTCGAAGGAGAAATGGAAGGATTGAAAGCATTAGGTGCTACAGGCATTGTAACAGTCCCACGACCTATTAATGTCTTAGACAATCCAGAAGGAGGGGCTTGTTTAGTGATGGAATTTATTGAAATGAAAGGGCTAAGAAGCCTTTCACAAAAATTAGGAGAAGACCTGGCAAAAATGCATATGCAAAATGTCCTTCTTGAAAATAGATCTAACAGGATAACTGACAAAATGCAAATGGAATATGTTCCAAACTTTGGATTCCATACAGTAACTTGCTGTGGTTATATTCCTCAGGAGAATGAATGGAATGAGGATTGGGTTGTAGGTTCCATTTTTTAAATACATAGATTATATTTAATTTTTATTGCTAATTGAACACTTTGCTAACTAGTTTTTATTTAATGTTATTTGGCGTTATTTTTAATAACATTATTTTCACAGGCTTTTTTTTCTCAAAATAGATTGGATTATCAATTTAGGCTCTTAGAAAAAGAGGTAAGTGTAATAAAAGATAATTCATTCTTAAGAACTTTTAAATAATAAAGTTAAGGTACGTTAAGAACGTTAATAAGGGAAGGGATTAGCTCAGTGGTAGCGCACTGGACTAGCAACGCGGAGATCACGGGTTCGAATCCAGCCGTGCTACCCTTAGATTTTCTCTTCCTAGGAGCCCCTACAGCTCACTGTCCGGTCTGTAACGGGAGAACACTGTCCGGAGGCCGGCAGTGCACTGAGAAGGCTCCGGGCGCAAATGACCTCAGATGTTGAGACGCCTTAAATTAAAAAATAAATAAATAAATAAATAAAGAACGTTAAATAAGTAACGCTTTAAATCTGGATATTTCAGGTCATATTCTATTTTTCAATTTTCAATGGTTTGTTTCGATATAAGGTATGTCTAAATTCGAACTACTTTAACACTGATCGGAGGAGAAAAAACCACTATTTATTTGCTCTTGATTTAATTCAAATAATAGCCATAAAGTCTTTCTATAAAATGTGTATATAAAGACGGTTTTCATTAATTTTAACATCTCTATATAGAAAAAACGTATATGATAACATTTATACAGAATTCAATTTTTAGCCGATTTAATTTCAGACTTTTTCAGATAAGAGCAAGGATAGATGTCATTTGATTTGATCGGAAAATTCTTTCATTTCTCATATAAATAACTTTCATTAGATTTTAGTTCGACTTGAAACATTCAGCACATATGAGCGAGTGGCAATAAAGCCAAATCCTAAACTAGAATATCAGTTGTGGCTCCCATGGGTGTCAATGTTTGTATATAGAATGTAGTCGCCTGTAGAGTGTAGTGTCTGTGAGTGACAGATGGTGAGCTGGAGTTTGTCGGTAGCTCAACCCAAATACTTGTTAATTTCCACCTCTCTACGGGCTCTTAGTAGTATAAATGTGGTTCATGTCGTTTGTTAGGAAATTATGGGGGAACAAATTTTCTTTAAGAAGTAGCCAGAACAGTTAACTCTTTATGGTTCCAACATTGAGCTGCTAGGGATAACAATAATATCCGTCAATGGCGGGATCTGCTTTATTGTTATTTTAATTTTATATGTATATTCCAAATATATGTATATACATGTTTAAATTGTATTACTTAGTTCTTCATATAGTACTACACAACATAGTTCTTACTACCATCATTGCGATTAAAGAGGTTAATATAAATATTTAAAGAAAACACTTAATATTGAAATAATGATTGCTTAATAAATAAAAGTTCAATTGTAAATAAATAAAAACAAAAATATAAAACAAAGTAACAATAAACTAAATTATTTAACACTAAGTTGTTTCCTTCAAATATGCATTGTTGATACTAGTTTTAGTGTAATTTATTTAACTAATCATTTATCAATTTTGAAAATGATGTTTTAGGAATGGAAAGATAATATATTTTGTCTAAACGTTGTCAGTTATAATACTTTTTTAAAGTAATGTAGGCAGTTCATTTCTTGACGCATACTGCTAAATAAAAATCCTACTAAAGGGTCATTTGTTATGTACTATTTGTTTTACAGAAAGGTGACAGGGATTCAATTGAAATGTGGTCTCGACTACAAATAATTCTTCCAAAATTTTTCAAAGATCAGAAAATTAGACCTTCACTGCTTCATGGAGATCTGTGGAGTGGAAATGTTGCCCAAACAAAACGCCATCCAGGTATTTTGTTTTTATTGATTATATATAATGTAAATAAAAAAAATCATTTTACTAATACATAAAAGTAATCTTATAATAATTTATGGGCGTTAATAATCATTGATTTGATGCCCCCCCCCCAAAAAAAGTTTTCATGTTCTCATAAAAATCAGATAATATTTGCTTAATATTTTATGAGATACAACTTATATAGGTTTTACAAGCACTTAGAAAATTGATATCAAACTACTAAAAAATAACAAAATAAAAAATAATCCGGTATATAATATTCACACGGCTTTCACTTACATAGTTACAATTAACAGATTTTTCTTCAAACTTATAATTTGCCCTAAATGTTTAATTGCCTTCATTAGAATATCAATGACTCATTCTAAATAAAAAATTATTATTATTATTTTTTTGTGATTGACTTTCCGGCCCCACCGCTACCCCTCCAAAATCAATTTTCTTGAAAAGTGTTTCAAACAAAATAGATAGGTCTCTATATGTATAATTTTTTTTCTTTATTTAATTTAAGGCGCGTCAGCATCTATGGTGATTGGCGCCCAGAGCCTTCTCAGTGCCCTGCCGACCTTCGGACAGTGATCATTCGTTATAGAGAACACTGTCCATCACCGGACAGTGAATTGTAGAGGCTCCTAGGAAGAGAAAATCTAAAGGTAGCTCTGCTGGACTCGAACTCGGGACCTTCGCGTTGCTAGTCCAGCACTCTCTGTATGTATAATTAGTATACCAAGTTTATTGAAATCCGTTGGTTTCTAAATCGCAGAAAAGTGTAAAAACTGTGCAGTCCCACTTCCAGTCAACCGATTTTCTTCAAACTCGAAATTGTGGCAACGTATTAAATTCTAATACAGATACAATCGTATAATGAATTGAAGTTGCGCTTTAATTAAAGGAAAGTATAGTTCTACCTTTCCCCTAACTAAAACCCTCTTAAATGAATTTTCCCAGGAAAATGTTTCATATAAGTCATAGAAAAATCGTTGGAGCATTTTTGAGAAAATCGCAAACAACTGGAAAACCACTCAGTAAAGAGGTACTTTTGGTTACCGATTTTGACCAAAATCTTATTGTCAGGTCCCCTGATAGCACTTAAACTAAATAACAAGTTTGAACTTTCTGCAACTCTCCCTTTTTGAATTATGCTGAGCCCATATATCAAACGTGTATTTCCGGAAAAAACTCAATTTCCAAAATTTGGCATGATCGCAGTGATGTGGCCTACTGCGGGCAGTGCATATGGACTAAAAAAGTAAATTTAACTTGTTAATCTGAGAAATTAAATTAAATCTGAGCAAAATAGTTGTTTTTAGAAGCGAAGGCAGACTCGCTTCTAAAGAGCGTCGGCGCTTTAAGGAATCTCCACTTGAGATTGTTAATGTTATAAGTGCTTGGGGGTTACACCCTCATCAGACCTTTTTTTTAAAAATCTATCTATAACAAAAAGTTGCTGGCAAAATGAGCAATTAACAGAATTTGGTGAGTTTATCTCACATGATACGGTCCCGCTGTTTGCAAAATTTAAATTGTTTAACGCAGTCTGTAAGTCTTTTTTGTGCTATGCGTGACGAAAAACTATTAACAGGAAGTGATTAAGAAACAGATTATTACAGAACATTTTTGGTTGCAGTAACTTTAAATTTGGTCCTCAATGTTTTTTTTTATTGAAATCAAGATCGTAAGCATTTTTTTTTTGTTTAATTTAAGGCGCGTCAACATAGGCGTCATTGAAATTGTACCAGAAAGATTTACACTAAATATGTATGTTTCAATTTTTGTACAATCCAAAAGTTATTTGAAATTTATTGTAGATTAGATTGTGATTATTTTTTTGTTTTTTGTTTTCTTAGTGCTGTTCGATCCTGCTGCATTCTACGGTCATCATGAATATGATCTTGCCATAGCAGGAATGTTTGGGACATTTTCAAAAAGCTTTTATGATGCTTATCATAAAATAATTCCAAAAGCTTCAGGTTTCGAAGGAAGGCATAGATTGTACACGTTATTCCATTATCTCAACCACTGGTTAGTTTTTTTTTTTTTTTCCTGATTCTCAAGTATTTAACATACTGCCTGGATGATTATATCTGCAGTGCGAAAACGCCATTGCCGTGTGATTGTTTGCTTCATTTTGTGGTTTTGGTCTGGTTTCAGACACGTTTATCTATAATTATGATATTTTTGTAAATTGCAATTTCACACACACAGTCGTATAGACCCTAAATACAAGACTGTACAAATTATGTCGAAGCGTTTTTAAAGGAAAACGTCTCTGATATTTAAAATATATATCTACATTATCACGTTTTCTCGTACATCACGCAAGAAACATTTGTGTTACAAATTATTTCGAGATTATCTCTGTAGCTCCATACAGATCCATATAAATTGCCTTTCCTTTTTACCTTAAATTGCCTTTAATTAAGGTTTTTGTAAAAGAAAATTCTCCGGAATTTATGAAAGAACTGTGGGAAGCAAAACTAAGGAACTAGAAAGATGTTGGCCTATTAATGCTCATTATAGGTTTTCAGACCTGGTTGACAATAGCATTTGCAAGAATTCGAAGGAAATTGCATTTCTTGAGTTATCTGGGAGCTTGGCTGCATGACGATTAAATATTGGAGGAAGAACAACTTGAGCCTCTCGTTTATAAGAGTACTGCCTGATGAGCCTATTCTAAGAGATTGAATAATGCGCTTTAAGTGCTAAGGAAGATAACACAATGAATCCTTCATAGGTCGTCGTATGCGACCTAAAGGTTCACTTCTGGGTTGCTGTTACGTATTTTTTATCCCTCTGACTTTTAATGATTTTAATATTATATTTTTGTTAATTTTTAATAATTAAACAAAAAATATTCATTCATATTCTAAAATGAATCCAGAATCTATTCCATAAAATACTAAAGTTTATTGCTGTTGATAGGAATCATTTTGGAGATGGTTACAAAGGATCAGCAATGGCAGTCATGAGAAGTTTGTTGAAATGATGCCGTTCTTTCAAAAATATTTCTGATACTTGGTGAGGTTTTCTTGTTGCTGAGCAATATAATGCATTTCAGCTTCGATAATGTTAAATTGATTTGTTGACGACGCTTAATTATTAAAATATAGATACCAGCAATATCTCACTCTGCTATAGCGGTTTGATCACTATGCATTGTATTTATTTAAAAAAAGGGTGAAATTTTACATGGACATATTGAATCTTGAGTTTCTAATGCTCAGCTGTGAAGTAGTTTTCAGTCATGAGCAGGGAAAAAGTATGTGCTCATATTCAGTAAGCTTATTTATTGCATTTGTTATGAATTAATGTTGATATGTTGTCTTTATTTTTATTTGATTAGTATATATCTATTTTTATTAATGAAAACACAATTTTTGATAATTATCTTATTAAAAATGTATAAATTAACTATAAAAGTAAACTCAGAAGCCTTTGCAACCATGAAAACATTTAGAATTTTTCAAGAGTGATTATTCCTTATTATATACTTTAAAATTTATATTAAATTAATATTTAAAGATTTTACAAGCGCGTTCAGATAAGCTTGCAAAAGTGTAAACACCGAATGCCTTGTAATGTTATAAGAGGTTCTATACTCTTAGATGGATTTATTTTAAAATCTTTTTTTTTTTTAAAGTGTGCCGCAAAAAAAAATTGTAAATCTTAGAGCAATTTACTAATGTGATAGAATTTAAAAGAATTAGATATCATTCTGTTAGATACAAATTATTCTGTTAGATTATGGGGAAAAGGTTTCCTCGACCGTATTTATAAAAAAAGAGTAACAGAAATAGCTGATATTATTAATTGTTGTTAATTAGATAATGGAAATTGTATGTACTTAGTTGTTGAATGATGTTCTATATTTAATTATATAAATTTGTATTTGAGATAATAGATTTTTAGAGCTTTTGTTATTTTTTTTTTAAGCTTAGGTACTTAAAATTAGACAAAAAGAGGCATTGTGATATGTTATTGGTCTTTCGAGTAGTCATTTTCAATTTCCAAAAAAAAATATGACCATTTATCGCTAAGAAAAACTAATTAATAGCTTCGCTATGCGAAATTTTGCACATCATGATCGTATTATAATCGTAAATGTAAAGTTACCGATGTGAAAGTTTATATTTCTTTCACAAAGAACAAAAGATGAAAAATTCGTTAGGAATTAAATTAAATATTTTTTTATCTAGTGTAATTTCAGCATTAAATTAGATACATTTCTCACATATAATTTTAAATGTTAATAATAAATTTAACACAAATAATAAAGTTATGACAAAAGGGCCAGATTTCTGGTATTCTACATCTGCCTAAATCCTAATTTTACGGTTTTCATTCGGGAATTAATTTCAAAAGAAACTACTTCTTCAACTTGAGCTAAAATATTAATATCATTAGTGCAAGTCTAAACTCATTTATAAATTTAGCGAAAATTCGCGTTTTATAAGTTGGATAAAAATCTTAAACTTCTCTGCAGAATTGATGAATTTGATTAACTTTTATGGTTAAAATGTAGCTTAAATAAATTATAAATTTCTCAGTACTGAAATGAACATTTATTATTATTATTTATTATGGCATTATTAATCTAATTAATTAGAAAGAAATTATTATATAACACATTGACTGGGCAGCGATCTGCGGTACCTATGTAGGTTATTACTGAAGTTGAAAGAATGGGACTTAAGCAGTGACTATCAGAAAATCCCCAGCTACCGATGAATTAGACTAAAACCACCTAAAATAACTTCTTTTTTTTCTACTCCATGGCTTCGGTTATTCACAGCCATTCTGCCACGCGAGGCCCAGTATAAAATTTTAGGCTGCCTTGGCAATCGAAGTTGTTCGTTTAGTTGGATATCCAGGAGCCACGTGAGGAAATCTCGGACGCGATCGAATTGACCCCCCTCACATTTCAAGAATAATTTTTTTTTTTTAATAGATAGCCGATACTTAGTGCTAGACATATAAATTGAACTCAACGCCCAAAAATTCTAAGAACGATAATCCATATCTGGGATTCCCCATTGAATTAGTATCGACACCTTAAGTTCAATGATAGTTTGAAAAAGGATCGACGAGTTTTGAGGAATCAATGAATACATTGTGATTCATATTTGGTATCATAACAGGGTCACAATTTATAATAATTTAAAATCACAACAGGGAATGAGAATGTTGGGCCAACATAAGTAAGAAAAGTTCTCTGTATATATTATATTCGGAAGTGCCTCCGTGGAGAGTTTATTTTATACTCTAGTATCTTTCCCTTAAAAAGTGCTTTGGAATAAAAGCTGTAAAGAAATAAATTTTCTTTGATCCAGTAGAATAAAAAGCTTATTTTCAAAAGTTAAGAAAGATTTTTACTTTCTCTTATTTTTGCTTAGTAACCTAATCGTGAAACGGAAGTATGGAAGGATTGCAATTGTTATTTTGTAATAAATAATTAAAGAACATTTAGCACTAATTAAGTAATCATTGTTATAAAACTTCCATAAATATTACTTTCTTAAGCTCAAATAGCCAGATGCATATTTATATTATAAAATAGAAAACCTATTTTCTAGTGGGCGACAGCTAAGGTTCGAAATATTTGAAAAGTAAATCTAGTTATTTAGATTGGTCTTTACTTCGAAACCCGCACGCGTTGGTCTAGTTTGTAGAGTACTCGCCTCACTCGCGAGAATCCAGTATGATGGCAAAGTCGGCGGTGTTAACCCAGACCCAGCATTTTGAGAAAAAGTGGAGGGATGCAACAGTTAAGCTAGGTAGTGAAGGCGAAACTGCGGTGGGAACTGCCTACTTAGCCCCCCCCCCCCCCCCCCCCCCCAATAAAATTCACCATCCGGTAAGCTTTGGCCCTAACTGAGAAACACAAGCGAGAAAAATTGTTCACTTTATTATATCCTCAAATATATAAACCTAATATGAAAAAAAGAACATTATTCTAAAATTAGCTGCCTAAAGAAATTGACAAGGTTCATTATCCTATAGGAAAGTATACAAAAATTGTCTTATATTCAGAATTATTTTGAAGTTATATGGATAATAAACAGTAACAAAACAAAAAAGTTACAGTTTACTTTTGGTCTACATTTTAACGTTTGTTTTCTCTTTTCTAAAAAGACTTCATTTGCATTACTTAGAATATTTTTAGAATTCATTAAATTTGCTAATATGTAGAAATATTTCCATTTTCATGCACTTTATATAAGTAGGTGATGTCTAGCGATCGGGCAAAATTTGGGGTTCTCGTATAGCAAAATTTGGGATTTTCTGTAATGAGTACTGAGCAACAAATCTCACCGATTGGGACATTTGACTGCGTTTTAGGCGACTTTGTTCTTCCTTTAGACCAAGCACGAATTAATGCAATTATATCCACATTTACTGTTTTTGTAAAAAGCTACAATAGTAATACACTTAGTAAATTAACTGTTTTTGAGAAAGATTTATATTTTTATTGTAAAAAGACTTTGCTTCTATTAACAAATTTGGTAGATCTGTGAGGAACTTAATAAGTAGATAATATGTTTTCGAGTATTGATCTCGGGAAGATGAAGCAATTAGTCTTGGCTTCGAAGATGATTCTAAAGAAGTATGCCTATTAATAGGAAAATGCCAACATAAAGGCCAAAAAAAGTATCCAATAAATTATCTTCTTCCCCGGTGTGATTCCTCAAAACATCTTCTGATAATTAAAATACAACTTGTAAGTTACATTTTGTAAATTATTGTAAAAGATTTTGAAGAAGTTCCAATTATTTGATTGATACTATTACTTAAGCTTACGGTTAAAAATAATGTTACTATTTATAATTTATATACTATATATAATTAATTATAACTGATTAAGTGCATATATTTTTTAAGTTTTACATCTTATAGTTTTGTAATAAACAACAACCTATATTATGCCTAAGGAAATTGCATTTTTATTGTTAATTAAGATATGATTTGGAACTGATAGAGAGAAAGAGAGAAAGTAATTGGTGTGATGACAATTACTTTTATTCTAATTTAATTTTAAATACATTTTTCTTTGATAAAAAGCGTTGAACACAGTTTAAATTTAACTTTGTATACATTTTTATTACAATTTATTCTTATGTAATACTTAATTTATGTCACACTTTCTGGATTGTAAATAAGAATTGTTTGATTTTAACAAGGATCTATGGAATAGAATTAGTTTAAAATATATATATATTCATACCAAGAAAATGATGTCAAAGATAATAATAAGTTTTGATAACAACATTTATGCCCGATCAAAATTTAATATTACATATGTCTTGGATTGGAGATATAGCCAGAGCAAAAATGTGCCATTGTCTAGGTAAGTGGAATCTCTTCCTCAAAGAATAGAGTAGTTTTTTTTATTACAGAAGAAGAAGCGCTGTTTGGAATAGCGAAGAAGGGCGCCTCGCAAAAATAGAAAAAGTATTTTACTTATCATCGTGACGAGGAAGCTTCTGCGATATTATCATGTTAGAAGAATAGAAATTGAACGGTGGCCAAGAAAGCTGCTGGCATATCGTTCAAGAGAAAGAAGGAAACGTGGATGGGAATAACAAGCTTTGGCATAATAACTGTTTTGGCTAGCGATATACAACTCTTAAGTCTTAAAAGCGCTAAGTAACAGGAAACTCTTCCTCACAGAAAGGAGAGTTGTAAAAACAACCTAAAAGTTGCTGATGAAAACATCAGGGGAAAAAGGAGAATTTTTTCTGCATTTTGAAAAATAAACTGCTCCATTTTATTTCATGTCCGTAATTTTCAAGGTGGTTAAACATGTTTGAACTCCTCCCAGATATTGATCTTATTAATTTATTTCCTTATTTATATCCCATTTGATTAAAGGCGTGGTTGCAAAGTTTAAATCCGATAGAAAGAATGATTATTATAATGATGTGTTTCCTGGCATCTAAAGATGTTTTAAGACTAAGATGACGGGACCGAGGAAGTGATAATGTAAGAAGTATGATTGTAGAAAAAAAAAATATGGTTGATGGAAAAAGAAACCTAGTTTGAATTGGACCGCAAAAAAAAGAGAGATCAAAGAATACCTGCGCTGGAAAAGACTTAATTAAAGGAAAAGTTAAAAAGAAATTAACAAATGTAGGGAATAAATGTAAAGAAAAGGTAATATTTCCTTTTGGCTAAGTGCCGACTTAGCACACTGACTAGTGCTCATGGGCCCAGCTGAGGTCTAAGTGCTGAACCCGAAATGGTTCTTTGAGGCATGAAATGATTTTTAGATTAGAAGTGCCGACTAAACCTGCCACTCTTCCTAAATGAGATCAAAGGGAAAGTTAAAGATGAAAGAATTTATAAAATATTGAATGTAAATTAACTATATAACAGAATTGATACCTCTGTTAAGGAATCCCATGAACGGTAATTCTCGGCAATCGATATGGCGAATATGAAGGCAGAGCTCTCAGTTTCTTACGTACCGCTTTATACGAAGCGAATAAAGGCAAATAAATAACTTTGTGCCCAAAGCTCAAGACAACGCGCTAGAGATAGCTAAGGGACCAGCATAGTTCACACAGCGTTGGTGATGATGATGCATTCGATGAGGCAGTGACGCGTCATGGTGCTTCATTGCACAGCAGTGTAGAACGATGATCAGACAGGTAAGATGATGATAACTGGCCGATTGTCTACGGTATACGACCATAAGCAGTCATTGATCGACGATGAAAAGGTGCAACTAGCACACCAGACGATGATGAAACAGTAACTTCATGCATCTCCTTACCCAACTAAGTTGGTTCATAGATAAGGCGGGAGATGTAGGAGAGGAACGGAGAATTATGCAAGTGCAGCTCGAGGGTAGCAAACCGTGGGCAGAATAGTTTTGGCTCTTTGCTGTGGTAAATGAAGAATGGTATGTATTGCTTGGAGTTCTTTGACCGGACCGATATCAATCAGTTGAATGCTTGGCGGACACACAATTCCAGTATAGCTTGTTCACATGATGACGCCATTATTAATAAAAAAAAAGGTTCAAAGAGAATCACAACCCAGATAGAGTGCGACTAGTCGCCTATTGTAGTGGCGGTATTAAAAGCATTGTTTGTAGCTTGGCGGGAAGAGTCATATCTGTTCGGCAACGTATGTTTTGCGTAGTTCATGATAATGGCCGCTTAGAGGCCGAAACCTTGAGTTGTTAATAAAACATTAACAAAGAATGAATCGCTCTATCAAAAATGTTATATCATATTAATACGTTTTGAGCGAAAAATAGAAACAACCTATGTTAAAAATATAGCGATTGTATGTCTGTACCACGTTCTATCCAAATATTATTACCTATTAGTTTCGGAACCTTATAACAGACCGACAGATTTTAGCACTTTCAAAAGGTATTAGTATGATATAACAATTTAATTTGATATAAAACCATTAAAAATCGATGATAAAACTGAAGTTCAGAAAAAATTACTCTTTTGGATAAATTTGTGCTCAACTACATTTTGTACCTTTTGAGTGCGATTTGTACTCAAACACATTGAGTGCGATTTGTACTCAAACACAATCTACTCATTTTTTGTGTGTATTTGTACTCAAGTAATTACTTGGTTTTATCTTCAATTTTAGCAGTTTTTATGGCTTCTAAAACGCTGGATCTGTTTGTCTGATCTAAGACTCAGTTCAATTTCGTGTAATAATATTTGGATGTAATGCACTAATATTTGTAATACTAATTATATGTAATAATAATTGGACAAACATACATAGCTATGATTATAAACAGGTCATTTTTTTCGCTTTACTTTTTGAGCACAGAATCATTCATTGTTGCCGTCGTTGTATAATTCACCCTGATATCATCCCGATGTCCACAGAAAATGCAGTGCATGCTCGTAGTCCTTAAACGCGAATTGGTTTCCAAATAATCATATGAAAGTGTCTCAGAAGCACATCCAATTTTGGTAATTTCAATCAAAAATTTTCATCAAAGGAAAATTTCCATAAAAAATTGGATTGCAATGGGGGAGAAAGCAAAAATGTTGGGCTGGCAATAGGGAACATGGAACGAGCGCAAAGCTAAACACTTAATAAGGTCTATGTATTGTGAATTCCAAGTTATTTAATAAGTGAAGCTACAATTATTATATAGTACCATTTCATCATAGTAGGATTTCTAAGTATAAGTTATTAAAAAAGTTGCCTTCACACAAATTGATTAGTTACAAAAATAAAAAACTGTTAAAATGATGTTATGTAGTTGTGATCCAGAACAAATGCTAATATCATGAATTTTCGTAATATCCAAAATGCACCAAGATTTTATTTCAAGTATTTTATTTTTCCATCTGTTGTCTAAATATATTTTTTTTAAACATATTTTATTACGGATTCCTTGTTCTTTCCTCTCCTGGTTTATTTTTTTCTTTATTTATTGATTTCTAATGATTTAGTGTAGTATAAAAATGATCATCGAGATTTCATTTTAGCAATGTATTGCAAATTTATTTATAGTAGATGCAATAAAACAAGTTTTAATATGTGAGAAGTCTGTCAGTCATTAGTTGAGGCTGATACTACATCTTACTTTTCCTCTATGCCTGGAGTTAGTTGTTGTGGTTGGTTCCGCAGAGCTGGAAAGCATCAGAGATTTTTCCGTGATATCTTTTTGTGGTCATCGACCGGTTTCGGGCGTTCACCCATCATCACGATGCTTTTTGTCAGTGTGATAACATAGATTTGCACAGAGCAAACTTAGTTGGATACAGTTGAGGTTAGTAGAGCAGGACTATGAAGAAATTCCGCTCACTACCACGTAGTGGTATCCAATGGTATCGTATGTATATTTCGAAATGAAACTGATATGGCTTCAATGAATATTAGTTGTTTTTAGTTTAGGTTATATAAATATGATCTACTTACAATTAAAAATATCACAACCATTAATACATATTAAGATGAATTAAAATAAAAAAAATAGAGTTGTGAAGATAAAAATTTGTTTAGTCGTAATTAAAGCATGTAAGATTGAAACAAAATTTTAAAATTCTATTTAATAATGTTAAAAAAAGTATACAATTTGTAAACTAATCAACTGGTATTTGGAAAAGTATTTTCATAAAGATTCATTATCGAGATTGCTTTATTAATATACAAAATATATATTTGAACAATAATGTTAGGCTTCTTTCCCATAGTCATAAAATATAAGACTATCATAACGACATAATAAAAATAAAAGGAAAATAGGCTTTTGCCGGACACAGGCACACTTTAGATTTTAAACTATCACAAATCACAGCAGTACCCTAGTCATCCCAGTCTTCATCGTCATCATCCTCAGAATGTTTAACTGGTGCTGGAGGAGGAGGAATCATAGACACAATTCTATCCAACATCCCATCTGTATTATCTATTTTACCTGAAATACCTTTTCTTCTCATATGCAACTTCTCATGCAAATCATCCATTAAACTTTTACTCTGAGGAATATTTGGTTCAGGTTTATCATAACTTACGTGTTTTAGTTTTGATTTACCACCTGCTTGCCTAATTGCTTCCATTAGATTAGCTCTAACATCCGATGAAATGATCGTTTCCGTTTTCTTCTGTAGTGGTTGTTCAGCTTCAACTTTTGTATCGAATGTCGAGGGTGGTGGAAGCGGTGGCGGTGGTGGAAGTGGAGGAGGTGGCTGTGGTAAATCTGACACAAAATTAATTTCTTCATCCTCTTTTATGGGAAACTCATCCTCTAATTTAGAAGCATTATCTGTTAATACTGCTGTATCCTCAAATTCAACATTTTTAATGTGTTGATCAGCATTATATCTTAAATCTCCGGCTATACCAGTAAGTCGCGGTAGATTTAGAGGCGCATCTATGTCAGGCACATCTTGAACCGAAGGAGAATAAAAATAATTATGTATATTTTTGTAACTCAAGGGATCACTGGTACCAAGTGATATCGGACCTGGCTCTGTGTCTTTACTTTGATTATTGTTCACAGACGCGTCAATTTGTTTCACTATATTTCCTAAAGGATCTATTATCTTATAATTTTTATATATGTTTTGGTTTGTATTATAAAGCAAGACTGAATTAATTTTTGAACAACTAATTGGTAACACTCCCAATCCCTCCAAAGAAGCAGTTTCACAATTTTTTTTAAGGGCCAGTGTGCTATCTCTGACATGATAAAACTTCAGTTTTTCTTTCAAAGAAAATTTATCAATAGGTAAGGCAGAACATTTTATTTTAATGTTAGGTTCATTAATTTCTACAATACGATGCAAAGGATCTTGACAAAATAACTCAGTCCTTGGGCCAGGATATTTGTAGCATGAGAACACCTTAATGGATTTATTAATGTTAGCGAGTTTCTCTACCTTCTGCTTAGCTATATCACATCTATTCTGAATGTTATGTAATCGTTTTTTTTTTCTTTCGATAGCACATTCCACATTCGTAAAAATGTTAGATACAACCTTTTCCAAAGCTTCTAATGAAAATGCTATCTGAATAATTGTTTCTTCATGAGATAAGTCTTGTTGAACAATAGGAATACTTTGTTGCTGTTTTTTCATTTCACGACTGCAAAAACTTTAAGCATGAATATAAAATCAAACGGAAGACGTACATTATCTTTCAAATCGACAATTTGCTTATAATCACCTCATCCGTCACAAACATGTTTCGGTTAACCATTTCATGACATTACACTGCAAATGAAATGTAATGACACACAACATAACCTTCGCTTGTGTTACATATGTACATCCAGGTTGATCAATGCATTCTATAAAGGCATAAAATAAAAAAGTTGCGTTTATTTAATTATTTTCTTTACATTAAACGCATTATAATGTTTCATTTTATTTTCTTAAGATTACAATTTTCGGAACCAATAATGTTATTACAAAAGTAAGAAACTAAGCAATAGTAGAGTTTGGCTGTGTTACTACAAAGATGGTTGGTAAGCGCCAAAGAAGAAAACTTAAAACTTCATAAAAGTATAATTTTTGTAGTTGACTTTTCGGACATCATTAGTACCTTCCTTGGAACAGACAACTCTTACACCTATTTTGGGTTCAAATAAATATGAAGCCCCAACTCTCCTCTTTCAGAAATTTGGATAAGGTTCCTTTAATGTTCAAATTTCGTTATACAATGCGTCTTTTTTTTTTTTTTTTGAAATATCAACTCTTACTCCATGAAAAGCTTAGATTTAAATTTATAATAAACATACTTAGAACTTGCTACAAATGTTTAACTATTACACATTTTATTTGTAGATAAAATATGTAAATTTAAATGAATGTGAAAAATTATTTCTTAATAGGCAGTAACATATAGCTTACAAAATAAAAGGTCAATGTATAAATGATGACAATAAGCTGGGCTATTAAACAATAAGAACACAATAAATAAAATTAATTTTTATTAAGAAAATAGGTTATTTCTTTTTCTTAAATTTCTTATGTTTATTAGGTTTGCCAAAAAACTTTTTACGAACTCCTAAAAATGTTTCTGTATCATTGTCAAAACTATCATCTTTAAGGCTTTGTCCATGTTTTTTTCTCTTCGAACTCTTACTTTCCATCATATCTTTCAGTTGCTAAAAACAAATACATTTTTAAGTAAGTCTTCAATAAAAATTATCTAAAATTTTAATACTAGAAATCAGTAATTCTTATATTCAGATTGCTACGCGGCCAACGCTGTTATTTGTACTATCATTGCCCGGCTTTAGAAAAGTATCTTTCTTGTCCTTGAAAAACAGCAGTTTAATGGGTCTGATTATAAATCTGATAAAGCAAAATATATATTTTCCAAATAGAGCCGCTGAAAAAAGTTAATATAAATTTGTCTTACAGGATTGTAAGAGTAGCAGGTCAATTACTGCATTATCATTGCCCTAGAAAATTTTGGACCTGTCGGATATGCAAAGGGCAAATGGTTTTAAAATGAAGGAAACTTATTAAAAAATACTTTATCGGACAGCGATAACAATTAATTGAAATGGATGGATTACAACAACTTGACAGATTACTAGCCGAAGAAGTCCATATATATGGCACTGTGATAGAATTTTTCAATCACCAACGAACTCCCTAAATGAAACATACAGTTTCAATTTCTGATGCAGGAAATTTATTTTTTACATAGTTACTTTAAAAATTTGTTATGTAGTATATACCAATCTTTGTTACTTTCCAGTGAATAGTCGAGCCAAAAGTTATACATCTTTGCTTTAAAAAAAGGATCACTTAAAATTTAAATAATCACCTCAGTTGCTGTTCGCTTAGCTTCGGCAACCCTTTCCTCTAAACTTAAAACTTCTTCTTCATGAGTTTCATATAGAGGCAATTTCTTGCCTATTAATTGTTCAATTCTTTGATATAATTCTATATCGTACTAAAAAACAAAACGAAAAAAGTAGGTTCCTGAGTACATATAAAGGAAATAATTTAATCCCTAAAATTCCTACGAGATGAACTTCAAACAATTTTTTTTGTAAATAAAATAGTGTTAGCTTACAATTATTTTTTAAATAAAAGCTTATTTACGATCTTTCTATATGCTAACAAGTTTAAGGCGAAATTCAAGGCACTTTAAAAGTTGTTGTGGTTGGTTCCTCAGAGCTGGAAAGAATCAGAAATATTTTAAAAGTATTTATTAAGCAGAAATGATTTACCTGAGTTACGAAAGTTATTGCTTTTCCAGACCTTCCTGCTCTAGCAGTTCTTCCAACGCGATGAATATAATCTTTACTATGTGTTGGAATATCAAAGTTTATTACAATATCTACATGTGGAATATCTAAACCTCTGCAAAGAATAGTAATTGTTAAGTTAATAATCTTATAGTAACTGCGAAAGCTTGCTTTTATTTTCTATTAAATAACCAAATTTTCTTAAAGAAACATTTTGGGAAATCCCTTTTTGTGGTACTTATAAATTTGAGTTTTATATTGTTTTGTCTTGCTTTTAAATGATATCAAATTTTAATTTTGATCAATGGTCTTTTATAATCTTAGGACATCATTGTCAATTATACTTCGAAAGCGTTCCTACATGGCTATAGGAATAGGTTTCTATGTTCGACTTTCTATGATAACTACGTTTTGCTCTCTCTGCATTTCTCACTTGTCTTTATTATAAAAATAAAATATGATTGTAATTTAGTAATAAATTTAAGCCATGATGATGAAAGAAAAAATTTTTGAAACCCCTGCGTCAGGGTTAGTTATTCTTAACCTCTCGGCAACTATTGCTCAAGCGACACGGATAAGCACCGGCTTGGACGATTTTTCATTAGAAAAATGGCAGACCAGGTGTCACTAACTTCAAAAGCTGATGGTTAAAAAAAAAGAATAAAAAAAAGTACCTGCTAGCGACGTCTGTTGAAACTAAGAGAGATCTATTCTTGGCTTTGAATTTTGTTAATGCAGATAACCTCTTATTCTGCGACATTTGACCATTAAGGGGGATTGCAGTGTAACCAAGATTTCTCAACATCAAAGCAATTTTCATAGTACCGTTACATGTCGCACAGAATATCATCATTGAATTTCCAACCAATTCATTAACTATATGCACTAAATATACATCCTAAAAAATAAGCATATTGAAGTATCCTATCATTATATTTGCCTAATTTAAAAATTAAAAATAAAACCTAAACTGATTCTCAGTGGGATTATCTTAGTAACTAAGTTTAGAGGAACAAGATGATATAATGACAAATTACTTTCCACTTACTTTAAATCTTATAGGTATGAATAAATAAAACTGTTGAAGTTGCTCAACTGTTTGATATTTTGTTGAAACTTCTACTTTTACGGGATCCCTTAAAGAAGCCCTTTGCAGCTTTTGAACTTTTTTCGTCATTGTAGCAGAAAATAGGAATGTTCTTCTTTCCCGTGGAATAACCTTTAAAATTTTGTCCACCTCAAACTCAAATTCCATGTTTAGAATTCGGTCTGCTTCATCCATCACCTAAAATTAAACGTTAAAATAATAATTAATTATAAAATTATTTTGGGAGGAATAAGAAGTTTCCATCCTCTCTCCAACTTTTTTCTTTTTGCTTACCCTAGGCTAGAGGCTAGGATTTATTCTAGTAATAAATAAGTCATACGCTCTGAACAAAATTTAGCCAGTAAATTACGATTACGCAATAGAAGCAAGCATTAGGCAATTGAAGGTTAATTACACTTTTCTTTCATAATGTCGATTATTTTTAAAACTCTTTTCATACATATTTTGAAAGGACTGTTTTAAGAGAAATTAACTAAAAATCTTGTATATAATTAATAACACCATACCAAGAATTTCAAAGCTTTCAAATTAAATCCTTTTGTGTTTTCTAGATGGTCTACCAGTCGACCAGGTGTGGCTATAATTATATGTGGTTTTTTTGCTAAGGTAAGTGCCTGAGACATCATGTCCATACCACCTACTATTACTGCACATTTCACACCAATACTGGACCCTGCAATTTATGTTTAGTATAATTTAGCTCATGATGAATACAAATTCTATAAATAGTCAAACAAAAAAATTATATCTGGTATTTTATCCGTCGTAGCAGGCATATTTCTTTTATTCCTTTGCGAGCCCAACTGAGTGGGCCGGCAGAAAGCATAGCGAGGTCAATTGTTACCTTATCCAGTTCCTTACGGGTCACAGGTATTTTACCTATATAAGATGGGGAAGGTAGGGGATCCGTCATGTATCTTCGAAGATTCAGTTCTCGATGATGCCCACCAATTTTCTTCGAGTGCGACACTCGATGGGCGGTTGTGAAAAACGGTTTGGAGCAGCCGTTTGACATCCGAGACCATCGTTGAGGTCATGCTTTCCTGTAGGGATCATGGGTCAGGGTAGCGTCTTTCATCGACATGGTGCTGAGGCGAAAGAAACAGGAAATAGACTAACGTCTACAACTATTGGTTTAAAGTAGTATCAAGGAAAAAAGATTTAGGAATAAAAGAAATACCATGCTACGACGGATAAAATATAGATGTTATCCAGCATTGCGGACCCATCAATTCAAAAAAAGATTCATATTCAATAAAACGGATTAATTTACCCAGTGCTTCAAACTGTTCCGAAATTTGGTACGCAAGTTCTCTAGTTGGAGTCAATATGAGTGCAAAATATCTCTGTGGATTTTCCAAAAGTGCTTGCAATATTGGTATAGCAAATGCAGCAGTTTTCCCAGATCCTGTTTCCGCAAGTCCAATGACATCCCTTCCTAAAAACAGCTATTACATAAACAAATTGCAAAAATAAAAATTTATAGGAAATACAAGATTTTCTCTTATTATAACTTTTATATTTCTGACAACTTTTCTTCAAAACTCACACTGGGTAAGAGCAAGGGAAACAAGCTGAGGGTCGATGTGTGAAATTCTTCTAACTGACCTTTTACTCTTCAAGCTGAGCAGGTAAGAAGCGGTGGTTTGCTTTGGAACGCTCACAGATACGACCTGCAGCTTCACTTGCATGTGATTAATATCAAGAACTCTCCAAACTCTCCCTTGTGCCGGGAGGGAGTGATAAAAAAAACATCTATTCGCCTGTCTTCATTGACAGACGTTGTAAGAGGCAATGAGACAAAAGGACAGCATAAAATGTTGATTTTACTTTATGAACTGCAAATAAGTCGAAGGGCAATTTTGCCAAGCACTTAACAATAAAAAAAAGAAGTTTTTTGATGGTTTGTAATACTACACTCTTTACGGATAATGTATATACTGTCATACCGTATACTTTTTGTAAAACTCATATACAAATATAATAATAATAAAATATTTTATTTCCTTAAAAGAAATACTTGTAGCAAAGGGATTCGTCCTTGCACTTGAATAATAAAACAAATAAGAAAAAGATACGAAATCAAATATAACAGTACATAATAAAAGAAAGAAAATAACACTCTTTAAATATACACAAAATATTGTCACTTAAGTCTAAGAGAGAAAAAAACAAACAAAAAACATGTATACATATAATTTTCAATAAATTGTATATTTAAGTCTTAATCGAAGTGCTTGATTTACATAGTTAAAGATGCTATTTATTTTTTGTATTGAATTCATACAGTCTAAAAGGGAAACAAAAGAAAGGGTCTGAGTTGTCAATGTATTTGCTTAACCATCTATCACATAAGGCATTCAGTAGAGAACAGTTCACAAAAAAAATGTTCCAAGTTATCAAGTTCTGATAAACAATAATTAGTTTTTTTCAAGGTAAAATTTATGCTTTTTCCTTTATATATATTGCTGGGAACTTTATTGAGGCTAAACGAATTTGGACAATAATTGACAATTGGTAAGTTGGAATTCTGAGAAGAAAATTATTACTTAAGCTTGGGGATGGTAAAAAAATATTATGCATTTGGGTTATATCTGGAGCCTGAAATTTTATTAATATCCCGGCTAATACAAATATTAGTAAATTTCTCCGCAAAACCTCCGGACTTTGCAAATTCCATACATCATAAGCACCTATATCTGTTAACATGACAGAAAGAAACTTAGCCTAGTTGAATGCAATCTTTGATTATCCATCAATTCCATTAGTCGGGCTAAACAGATCCTCGGTAGAGGCAAATTTAGGCTCTCTTAAAAATTTTAGCTTTTAATTGAAGCTGGCAAGTCTCTAACCTTTATATATCTGGTGTATGCAAACGAAGGTGTAATCATAATTTTAAGAACTTTATTGAACTTTCTCCACCATATCGACGACATATTGCAGAGCCCAAACTTCTGAACAATATAACAAAACAGAGGCACTTAGCGCATCAAATAAACGTATTTTTGGTGCCCGAGAATCCGACTTACACTTTTTTAAAATCTGTGAAATTTGAGGGATAGCCGCTTGACTTTTAGCGATAAAATATTTGGTTACTTTCCTCAATTTACCGATAGATGAAAAAGGTACACTGAGATAGGTAAAGTTATACAAATAAATAATATAAAATATCGAACTTGAAATATGTAAAATACTTAGGTATCCCGGTTGAGATCGGTCAGTGCTATTTTATAAACTGATTTTTCACCCTTATGGCAATAGGCTTCTTCATAATAGTGTTGCCTTCAATACCAAAGCAACCCTCATTGAAATATGTAGTTCCGGAAAAAAAAGTTACGTTATGAAACAATTAGAAAGTAAGAAAAACTAAAAAACAGTTTTGCAATAACTTGTTAAGATAAGGACCCAAGTAATACCTTAATGTGTACTAATTCTCAGTTTCAAATTATGATTCTTATTTTTTACATATTTTATATAAATTTAAGTACAAAACCCACTAAAAAAAAAAATCCTACAAAATATTTTAGGAAGAATGTTCAAAATTACCCTGAAGAGCTAATGGTATCGCTTCCAATTGAATTTTTGTAGGCTTCTTCCATTGTAGGGTAGCACAAGCTTCACACAAAGTATCAACTACCCCCTATAATTCAACAATAATTTCAAGATTATCTGATTAATTTTCAATTACTTTTAAAGTCAAAATAATACTAATAATAAGTTCAACATCATTTTAGATTAAAAGTTTAATGTACTTACCAAATCTTTGAAAGATAAACATTCTTCATCATTTTCATTAACATTTCCACCCTCATCACTTTTATTAACTTTGGTATCACAAAATTCTTCCTGATTATCTTCTGATTCGCTAGAATCCATTACAAGCACTGTAGTTTATTTTGAATTATAAATTTCAAATATTTTATGAATTTCCTCTTTTAAATTAACCTGTGTGTGTACCTGCATTCATTTCAACCATCCTATCATGCTCCTAATGAACCTGCACACTTAACACGACGTTTATTTATAACCTAGACATGTAAAGTAAGTGATTATATCTACCACTGTTTTTTTAAACAAATTAGTGTAAAAAAGATTGCAAAGTTTTTAATAACGTATAGAATAATTTAATTTAATGGATTTTTATGTTTCATATTTTTGAGAAGAAATGCCTCGATAATAAATATCGATTATTCAATGGGAAGTTACATGTTGTTAGATAAACGTTTCTGCTGGAACGTAATAAGTGGTAAGGTAGAAGAGGGTAACGTTAAGACAACTTGAACAGTAAGTTGTTGATTAGAGTTTTTCCCGGTTCAGCAAGATGTTGTCATCGTTTAGTTCTATTACAATAAAGTACTCATTGTTTATCTTCAATTTAATATTGGTGGTAAGTATTTCACTACTTTTTGAATTAAAAAACAGTAAAATGTTAGTTTTAGAAGAGAACTAGTTTCAACAAATTTCTTTTACTCATATGATGAAATGGGTAAATTTCAATTAAAGCATTTCACTAAGAGCTTCAGTATTACTCTTTTCGCTTAGGCTTTCATTCTATGGTTTTATACATAGAATGAGTGCCATTTAATTTTTTAGCAATGAACAAAATCATGAGGTAAACTGGATTGTTTTTATTCGCAATTTTAAGAAAAAATAACTTTAGTAGAATTTGTCAGCCAAAAAGATTCGTAACATACAGAATTATTGCAAAGGATTCCTTTTTCACATTGTAAAAGTGTTCAATAATTATAGGTAAAGGTTTGAGCGAGCAGTTTAGAACATTGCTCATAAAAATTTTAATGTGGAATTTCTTCAATATCAATAAAAAAAATTATACATTCCTTGTAGTAATTTTAGATTTATGAAAAATAAGTCCGCTATTAGAAAAAACAAGGTTATAGTATTGCGTAACATTATATAACATTTTTAAATAATAATAAATCCAATTTGTTTAGTTAAGCTTAATAAACAAAAATGTTGAAATTACAATGAAAATAAAGCGAAGGTAAGTATTATTAGAGGTATAAAATAAATGTGCACTTTTTTCACATGCATATTTCCCCTCTATTTTTCAGATATCTGGATTGATACTTTTTAGTCTTGGTATTATAGTCAAAGGAGTTTACACAGAATATGAAAGACTTTTAGATGATCGGTACTTATCAGCATCTTCTTTGCTTATATCGTCAGGAATTTTATTATTTATATTTGCCTTTCTTGGTTGTTGTGGAGCCATAAAGGAAAATAGATGCATGATACTTATGGTAGGTGTATAATTTGTAATAGTTTCTTTGCTTTTATGATGTTCTTATTATATTTTTTTTATAGTTTGATGGTACTCATAATTATTATATTAAGAAGTCTTATCAGCCTTGATCAATAATTTAAATAGATTGAGGTTCCAAAAATAACTATAAATTTTCAAATTATTTTCCTGATAGCTTTGCTTCAGTGTATCAAATGTCTGGTTTCGGGCGGGCGTTCGCCCATTATCAGGATGTCTTGATAATCAGTGTGATAAGTGATAACAGACCCCGTGAAGCTTTCCAGTACTACGGACTCAAACCTCATCAGCTATAAATTTTCTAACTTTTCTATAAATATACTGTATTTTACTACGCAGTATATTTATTTAGTTTTTAATTAAGCATTCAAGATAATAATGAATATTTACAAATAATAAACAAATTGAAATAAAAATTAAAAAAACTATTTTCATGATTTAAATTAAACGTAACAATATAGATTAAATAATATATACGGTAATTAAATATATGTAAATTATAAAATGATGAGTTAATAATAGAGTGTGAGTATGATGTTGAAACTAAAAAATTGTTCATTTGCTTTAGTTTAGTATCCTGCTCAGTGCAGTCTTCATCCTTGAGTTAGGCACGGGCATTACTGGATGGGTTTTAAGTGATAAAGCTGATGCACTTCTGGATAAAACATTGAATGTTACCATGAATGAATATGTTAATAGCACGGATTTAAGGCATTTCTGGAGTACAATGCAGAAGAATGTAAGTTAATATCAATAAATTGAATTTTCTCCCAAAATAGATGTTTTGAAGTCCCTTAAACAAGAAAAAAAAGAAAAAAAAAAGTGAATAGTTTCTCCTTTCTAATCTGTTATTTTATTATTTATAGCATACCCCACATACATATTTATATATATCATTAAAAAAACCATTACAATTGTTTAAATAATTATTGCCCTTTAAATTGTTTAAAATAATGCAATTGCATATTAAATTAAAATAAAACATTGCCCAATTGTATAAAATAACCATTGCTCTTTAAATAATAATATCTAAAATTTGAATTAATAGATAAGATATAAGCGTACAGCAATAAGTGAACACTAAAGCGCTTCAAAAGTTCCAATGTATGGCGAAGGCGCATCTTATAGCATTTTCACTTCGTCTCGTCGGTAAGCATGTGACAGCTAGAGGGACTCATCTCCGATGTTAATGTTGATTGTTGAGGCCAACATCTTGAAATACAATTGGGGAGCATCTCCATTTCAGCAGCTTGTAGGCCACACATAAGCATATCTCAGAGCAATTCAAGCAGTGACACTTACTTGACGTTATTAAATCTTTGAAACATACCTGTTAAAATGTATGCTGCATCATGTTTTGTTTATTAATCGTATAAGGCGATCAACTTCTTCCTACACTTACTTTCGAGTTTTCTGTGCATAAATTACCCATTGGCAAAAATGCTTTCTTATATTGCTCTAGGGGAAAGTATTGCGATCGCGTCGAAGTTAGGAAATTGAGTTTTTACAGGAATTGTGTTTAGAGGTTCCCTTAATCCAAAGTGTTTTAGTGATGAATGATAACTCTCAGAAATTGCAGGAAGATCAAATTTAGTTAGATATCAATAACATTATCACGGACATTTCTGACAATCTGTTAACCGGAAATGTGACTTTACAGTTATTTTTCCCTTGAAAACGGTTCCAATCATTTTCGTAAGTTGAATATGAGGGTGGGGGCCGCAAAGCTGGATAACATCTGGGATTTTATCCGCCGTAGCATGCACATTGTTTTTTTCTTGACAGGTTTCGGATTTTCATCCGTGGTCAGAGTAAAGCTGACCACCTTCGTGTAGGGAGTTGATTTCAACTTCATGTTTTTGTTATGCACTTCATTTGTTGACGTAAGTGTATCTACTGTAGCATACATCCGTGTAGTGATGCAATGATCAGCATATATAAGTGCTGACTTATTAAGTGTAGAGACGAGTCAACAAATGTAGTAGGTAACAAAGCCTTAAGTTGAAGCCAACTCTCTACATGAACTTGATAGCCTTACTCTGACGGTTGATGAAAATCCGAAAACCGTCAGGAACATAAAAAATATGTATACTACGACGGATAAAGATCCAGATTTTTTCTTTAGCATATTGGTTCTTCATCCAAACGCCTATCATCACTGTGTGAAAAATTTTTCCAGGAAAATTAATTTTGGGAGTTCCTGGAGGAAGTCTTGCTTTCCTCCAAAGTACGGCCCTGGAACCGGAAGAGCGACTTTACTATACAGTAGGTTAGTTCTCTAGAATAGGTTACTGAATGTTTCGTATTTTTCTCGAAAATGGCTTGAATAATTTTCGTTGAAAAAGAAAAATTTTCTTTATATGGAAAATCTGTGATATTAAATTCAAGTTTTATTGAGCTTTGATAGAAGCTCGTTTTCTGGGCCACATGTATAATCTCACATTAGGTACCGTCTTCAGTGCGCTGAGAACACATCACTATATTTATATTATGGGCAACAAACCATTGATTAAAACTTCCAAGTATTAAGAAATTGTAAATTGCAATAGTACTAAAGCAATAAAAAAAAAATAGTATAAATGTTTCACGCCAGAGGATTTCTAACGATTTTTTTCTATAAAGAATGTATACATATATTAGTCTAATTTTTGACATATATTACAGTTGGATTGTTGCGGAATACATAATTATACTGACTGGTATCGTGTCTTCCCTTCTGATCATCTTTTACCATTATCTTGCTGTGATATACCTTACGATGTAAAAGTATTTAACTGCAGTGCTTCTAGCGGTCCATTTTTGCATAGATTGCCGTGTAAAGAACAAATAGGTATTGTTGTTGAGAATAACGCAGTTACAATTTGCGCAGCAGCACTGAGTATTATAATATTACAGGTATTTATATTCATATATTTTCTAAATTTATATGTACAAAAAAGGAGTATTTTATTATTTAGTTTTCGGGAGATATAAAATTTGAACTAAGTACTTAAAGCTCTAGTGGAAGCGCTCTTGAACTCCATTTTCTAATATTTTTTATCTTAATTTTAATAATTCATTCCTTTTGTTAAATAATTAATTCTTTTTTCAGCTGCTTGGTATAGTATTTTCATGCTATTTGGCTAAATATATTAGTACATCGAGTTATGAATCTGTGTGATAAACAACCTATTGATAAGAGCTATTTCAATCAAATATTTGGGTGTCCTATATGAAAGTGATAAATTTATTTTTGTGGACAAAAATTGGTTTTTTAAAATATATTGTAATCTATTTTAATAAAATTCAACTTCTATAATTCGTTTTTTTCCTACTTGGTTGATTTACCTTGTTTTAATTAACTGTCGAGGCGGGTCTTCGAAGTAATCTATAGACTAACTAGCATTCAAGACTTGCAGTTGGCTTATAAATCCATAGAGCATATAAAATATTCTAAATATTTAAAAAAGGCAAGAGAGCAGAATTGATGAAACTCGAGAATCGTAATTTTGAAATCATTTTAAAGTTAATTTCAAAGGAAGGGATTAGCTCAGTGGTCAGCGTGTTGGACTTCCCCGCGGAGGTCCCAGGTTCGAATCCACTGCTTACCCCCTTAGATTTTTTCTTCCTAGGAGCCTCTACAGCTCACTGTTCGGTGATGGACAGTGTCTGTAGCGAGAGAACACTTTTCGGTACCCGGCAGTGCACTGAGAAAGCTCCGGGCGCCAATGGCACGCCTCAAATGAAAAAAAAAATCAGAATGGGTCTTCACGATTAATGACAGAAATTAAATAATTATCTATTCGATGGCACCTCAAGTCGGATGAAGGCGTTGGCATCAGAATATTTTGGGTAAAATCCTAGGCCAAAATTTTCAATGTTGAAGTTGTGCAGGTCTCTTCGATACAATATGCATAAGAATAGCAATTATTTCTGACAGTTAGGTAACATTAATGGCTTAAGAGACGATCTGACAAAACAAAGATAGCGAATAAAGTCGAAAGAGGAAAGAGCATGGCCAATCACAATATCATAGGGCTAACCTGATGCTGAGCATAGAGTAAACCAGAGGTTGGAAAGTTAGGAAAGGCCAAGGGGACGTAGGTGACTGCTGCTTCTGAATCATGTAAGACAGCGACTGCTGACCTGTAAAACTGCCTGGGAGGCCTCAAGAAAGCAATCCTTAACTGGAAAGAGGCTCTCATGTTTCGTAGTCTTATTATTGCAATAACCATAGGCCTCAGCCCCCTAAGAAAATATACTCAAGATGGTTGTAATGTGTCAAGATAGATGGAACCTGCTTAGGGAGATTAAGCACAGTGTTTACATCTGGTTTCTTAAGTTTGATGCGGGAACATAAAACTTAAACTTCGCTTAAGTCACCTATGTGTTTCGGGAAGCCCATAGAATTAAATAATGCTAAGTCTATTACTTCGATTACATCCTCAATTAGGTCTACATTGTTACTGAAGTATTTTACAAACAAAAATAAAATCGGAATTCGTTAAATGGCATGTTATTATGTCAAGGATTACAGAAAGTACTGTGTTAATACTTTCTTTAGTTGGATTGTTGGATGGATTAAGAAGGAAAAATAAAAATTTATGAAGTGCGATATGCCCCCAGCCATTGCTCTCAAGGTTTGTAACTTATACAGATGATTCACCGAAATAATTACTTAGATGTTAAAATCTGTCATTGGCCTGAATCTTGGCTTCAGGTACCAGTATAAAAAAAAAAAAAAAGAAAGTAAATAATGGCCTAAACTTTTTTTTTGTGATGAAGCATCATGTCTACCTTTGTTTTACTACACAGCATGGTTTTCGCATTCGCTACATTACTTCAGCCTAAGGGAATCATACCAGAAGTGCTTCTTTATACAGAATGGCCTGCTCAATTAATAAGGGAAAATCAATTATAAAAGCATGTTTGTTGTTTTCATTTTTAATAGTGAAATGTTTTGACATTTTCATTGAAATGCCTCCTCGTTAGGTAAACACCGGATGGATTCTTTATACTTGCTCATACATGTTAACATTTATACCAGCAATCAATTCAATTTTATGTAAGCATTGATAATGATCACAAAGAATGCAGGGCTTCATTTGATATCATTTAAAGAAGGTAATATGAAAACACATTTCCTGGATTCTTAACTTCTAGATGATTAGTTTTCTTCAATATTAGTACTGGTTATAGCATTTAATTCTTCTTAATATTAGAGAAACATTTAAAACTGCCTTTAATAAATTTACTTTGATTAATACTTCAAATGAGTATATTTATGTATTTTAAAGAAAATGTTTGGCGCCATTTTTAGGAAAATCGCGAAAATTTATCAAGTGCTTTCAGTTAACCTAAACCATGCGGATTCCTTGTGATACCAGAACAGAACATGAAGTTTTCGTATTATGCAAATCACATACCGGTCATTCATTCACCCAAAATCGTCTTTTTCATTCTTTGAAGACCCACAATACATGTATTTCCAATGAAAATTTACTTATGGAAATCTAACATGCATGCAAATATTCTTTTTATTACCTTAAAAAAAAGAATTATTTCGCCTTTTTTAAAGCTAGGTACTATAATTTCTTTCCAAAGTTTGATCTTTATGTTTCTGATAGTTTGATACTTTAAATACTATGTAATTACGTCCTTTCTCAATTTATGGAAAATTTAAAAATAATTTCAGAAGTAATATTGCACAAAAATGTGGATAAATTCTCACTTTATGATATACTACTTATATTTATTCTTACTAATTTTACAAACGGAAGCAATTGTATGAATAAAATATTGACATAATTGTATAATTAGGTACTTAATTCTACATCAGACTTAAAATATGTATTTACAATTAACACAACAGTAGTTTCACAATAATACAAATATCTTACCTATTACAAGGATCCACACTCATATATTCAAGAACTATGCACACATTTCATTTATAGTATATTCTTGAATTTTAAAAAGAAAAAAAAATGAAATGCATTCTAAATGAATTATAAACAAATTACATAGTTCAATTATACCTATATATATAAAAAATCAGCATCCGAAATAAAATTCTAGTCAACTAATGTATCTCGAAAATAGGTTTTTAAATTATTTCTGATGCACTCATCTTGGGAAGGAGAGAAAAAAAAACAAAAAAGCTATGTTGGAAAAGTTAAATATTGGTTGAAAATCATTAGCACTTTAAAGTAAGTAGATATATAGTAACTGTAGAGATTATATACGAAATCCAAATAAAAAATTCATTTTTACTTACAAATGTGCAAGTTAAATTTGAATAATATGAATATAAAGCATTAAATTTTCTTTAATTTCAGAAACCCTAATATACAAAACTTAAATTTGAAAAAGAATATAAATTCTTCAGTGTTAAGATTGAATCCCTTTCCTTATGGTATTTGGGATTCACAATTTTTTTTTTCACTAACAAAATTGGGACAGAAAACAATAATTTACACATTACATTACATTATGCCTGGTGACAATGGGAAAACCCTTAAAAATGACAATAATGTTGATAAAGTACAAGTTTTTTATCTATAAGATTGTACATTATCATACAAATAAATATGTAAAATTTTAAGAGAGGTAGAGAGCACACATGAGCACTATAGCAGGAACTAGAATGGTTTTCCCAATGACCTCCATAGACAAAGTGATCCCGACAAATGTTTGGAATACCAAATCACGTGGCATAACGTTTAGTCCACAATCGAGCAATACGATCATGCTCTTCTCTATTCTGTAGATACTGGGTTGCTATACTTCCCACCAAAGGATCGGCTGAAACAAATGAAATTACTGCACTGCAAGTAAATATAAATGTATAAATAAAGGTGATAAAATAAAATACTGTCGCTTCTTAAGATAGCTTATATTGTCCGTTTTTTATTGATCTCAATAATAGGTGAATTTGTATTTGCAAATAAAGTTCGCCAAACATTGCCACTAGTGCCGGACAAAAATACAACTGGTGGTAACAGATGGTAGAACAGAACAAAACGGCATATTATACTCGTATTAGTGAGAAGCCTGCCTGAAAAACCTTCTCCAAAACTCCTCCAAAATAATTTTTGCCAAAAAAAAAAATCTTGCATAAGTGGTTAGCAAAACATAAAAAAATCGCTACTATAGTTATCGAAAAAATCTCGTCCATACTAAAGAAATCACTTAAGAAAAAATGCGCACTACTGATCAACAAATTTTCTGCAAACCCATTTTAGCAGCATTAATTCTCATTTTTGGTTGGTGAAACCTACGATTAAACTGAAATGGCATTTTAAAGGAATGCGAGTCACCCCTTCCCTCTAATTTCTCTAAAATCAATTTCCCTAGAAGAATGTATTAAAAAAATTGAAATAACTAGACGTGGTAATACATATATAAAATTTAAAGAAAATCGCAAAAATGGAAAAATCCTTCCAGCAAAATACTTCTGGCTGATAAATAGTACACACATACCGACATATATTTACTTCCTATATGTATATAATTCTGCACGATCGCAATACTTCCTCTTACTTAAAAGTAAGAGAAAATAAAAAGGGAACAATTATTACTACTACTATAGATAAGATATGGGAACTAGAAATATGAATGGCTTTAACTAAAAAATATCGATAAACAAGCACATCCAGACTGACATACGGTCCTAATTCTTAACTGAATAGTTAACGCTCCATAATATTTCCCAAAAGACCCTGGTTTTAATGACTATAAATTACTATTTTATAATGACCTGAAAATACTATTTCAAACTTAATCCCTAGCTCGCATAAAACATTAATTTTTTCCTCTTTGCCCACATCATAATCACTAAATTCATAATTTCATCTTAAGCCTTTCCTGAAACCTAATAAATGTCTAAGGCATCACGTTTTTCCCGTCTGGAAACCGTGACTCTAAGTGAATTACCACTGTGGCCGCCCCTTATTTTTGTCACTCTATTTCCTTGTTACATGCACGTTGCTTTTGAAACCTTCCTCTTGTAAGTAATGTATAAAATCGAATATGAACATTTGGACGAAAAATTCTGTTTTAGACATAAAGAACACAATTTTTTTTTAGACCCCCCCATTATTTCATTAACATATTTGTGAAAAATTTACCTGGATTACAATCTGTCAAAAGAGAACAAATTGATAGCAAAACTTTGGATATAGTCAAGGCAGGTGACCAATTATCTTTAAGTATGTCCAAACAGATTACTCCTTGGCTATTGATGTTACAATGGTAAATTCGAGTCCGGAATGTTACCTGAAATTAAATAAATGAATCAAATGAAATAAACTAATTTGTTAAAAATACTAAAATTAAAACAATAAATTTACTTATTACCTTTGGAGGTTTAAATGGATATTCAGGAGAAAAGTGTATGTCTAAAAAGAAAACTCCACCTTCATATACGGAGCCGGGAGGACCCAAAATGGTAGATACCCATTCGTATAAATTATCTCCTTTAGGACCAGCACTAAACATTTATATTAAATAAAAGCAAAATACATTTATTAACTGCTGCAAATTAAAAAAAATGTTCATTTCAAAGTAATAAAAAAGCCCCAACTGCCGAGAGACAGTTATTTAGAATTTAGTCAAGCTTCAAGTACTTCTAAACAAGTGATTTATCTGTATTTTTAGTTATTGTTTGTACACTGCTGTGTATGATTCCTTTTTTTATGCATTTCGTCCAACATCAAAATAACATCATTAAAATCAACAATGAATACTTTCAGACCAAATGAAGGGAGTCGGTTAAACATGGTTTCGTTGACGTACTTGACAGTTACATAAAATTTCATGATAATCTGCTTTTCGTTTGTTATATATCAGTGTTATACAATAAAATCGGTTTCATTGTATTAAATCTGTTTTTTGCCCAAAACCAAAGAATTATATTTTGGTCGATATAAAATAACTAAATGATAAGAGTGGACTGCGTGAAGTAATAAATTTGAGGGACTCCACAATAAAACATAAAATTTGACATGGATGAATAAAAAAGAACTTTCAGCTCCATCAGATCTCCATTCGCCTTGACATGCGATGTCAAATCAGTTTTCAAATAACGACTCGTTTACATTATCAAAGTTATACTAATTTAAGTTATCGGTGTAATTAGTAAAGGTGCAGATAACATTATCTTTAGTTGTTCCGTGTGACTAAACTTCATTTATAAAAAATCCCTTATTTTTTTTTTACATGACGTTTCGACCTAATGAGAACATCCTCAGCTGTTGACAATTTCACTAGGAGAACATTAATATTATACTGTATAAAGACAGTGTATCTCACTTAACATTTAACTAGCTTTTGCAACTTTGCCCACCAAGTAGTCGTGGTGATGTAAGCATTTTTCTAAATATGCCTATATACAAGTAGGAACTGCATTTTCTTCTTTAGAATTGACGCTATTAATGTTGTATTTATTTATGCGAGACACTCCTTGATCCAATTTTTTTAATGTAGTTATAAGAATCTGCACATCTATTATATGTACATATTTAAAATCAAACGAGATAGTGTGTTAAATACGCGTTGTGCTAGGTTTAGCTTTTTTGGTTTATATATCTCGACGGTGTTCACTTATTCCATTTTTTATTTGTCTTGTTGTGAGATCAACTTTTATTTGGGCAACTTTTACATTTAATTTTGTTAATAATTTTTTATCTTCTCAAAGTGGAGAGGATCTTCGCACCGCTAAGGCGGTAGGAGAGGCGCATGAATATATGTGTGTGTGTGTGTGTGTGTATTTTTTATTTCTCGTTTTTTTTTTTTTTAAATTTTGGGAATATCACATCTTGAATATCTAATCTTAGTATGATTGTTGCTTGCTTTTTGAATTCTGTTTGTAATGTTGGATGTATGAAATCAAAACTAGAATAAGTGAACACCGTAACTGCTCCGGACAATCACAGACCAGTTTGATGTTGGAACAAACCTATTACTGTTGCCCCCTAATGAAACTGTAAACAGCTGAAGATGGGCTCATTAGGCAGAAACGTCCTGCAAAATATTTTTTAAAACTGAAGGTTCAGTCACTAATAGCAACCTGGATGACTAATTTATTAATTTTCCTTAGTAGGTTTTAAACAGATATTGCCTAAAAGGAGAACTCCACCTTCATACACGGTCCCGGAAGAACAGAAAATGGTAAGGTCATGTAAATTGTCTTCTTTAGAACCAGCATTTATATTAAAAAATAAAATCAAAATAAATTTTGTATTTCCTTCATGGTATTTATCAAAAAACGATTAAAAAGTCAAACTAAACACTTCACAAAAATGAAAAGTTACAATTAATCTTTTAAAACATAAGAGAGATATTTGTCTGTATCCATTTCCACAAAACTCAAGCTTCATTCCAACGTAAAGTAATCGCAAAACTAGGGTAGGGTAATATTACAAATAAATTACAAATTACTACTAAAATTATAAAATAATTAGAAAGTTGCACATTTTTCAAAAATTATTTTCAATTCCATAAGCAAATTGTTAGAACCTAATATTTTTCTCATATTTTTTTTTATGCCGTTCAAAATGATGAATGATGTAGTCTGTATTATTGCAATGTTCATCAAATTTAAAAAACGGCATCACTATTTCATTCTTTATCACGAAGCTAAGAATATTTAAATGCAACTTTTACTGAATACTCCGTCTAATATAGAAATTAAACAAAGAATTATTTATGTCAATCACACTGCAATATACAATCATACAGAAACAAACACTTCTTACATTTTGAAATAAAATTTTCTTTTTCAAATATGTATTCACTAACCTGCAGTTGGGAGGAGGATCAAGAGTAATTTCGGCTAACTCTTTCTGGATTCTATAAAAAAAATAATGCTGCTTAATTATACACAAAATATATTCGATTTTTATTTTTGTTAACTTGTAATACAAATTTTAACTACCTTTTGGCGGATGTGGATAATGCTTTAGACATTTTTGGGTTAGGTTTAACTTCTTTGTTCTCTGTTTTTGCAGTCTCAGGAACTGGTGCTGCACCCCTACCCCTTCCAGTACCACTTGATCCAGCACCAGACATTCTCTCGATCTGTTAAAATACAAATAGAACAATATTAGAATTGGAAACATTATACCGAAATCTATGAATTTTTGTAGTCTTCAGTATTTTTTTCAATAATTGTTTGTTCATTCTTTAATTAATAGATCAAAATTACTTAAAAGAAGCATAGTACGAAGAATATTATCCAGTATTGCGGTCCCAACAACACATAGAACTATTCAAGTTGGTATATCATTTTCAAATTTATGACAATCAAAAGTTTGAAAAGAGAAAACTGGGGGGGGGGGGAGATCTAGGAGTTCTGGCATTACATTATAAACTGCAATTTTTATACTATCTAAAGGTTCAAACACTCTTCTATATTATGAAAGGCTGTTTTGCTAAAATTCTTTGAAGAAAACCTTTTACTTTCCGCTTGTTTTTTCTCAGCTTTTCACGATTTATTCGAAAACATATCCAATGATTTTCTTTCACTTTTTATTTATTTATTAGACTCTTACACTTTCTTTGATTTCACCATAGATTTTTCTAGGTTAGTTAAGGCGTTAGGTTGGTTGCCGAAGAAATGCAATTTCAATTTAAGGTAGGGTTAGCGGTAACTAAACATTAGTACATATTCTAATTAAAATAAAACTGATCTATTAAAACTATGGGAATTGCAGTAGCAGAAATTGAGTGTTTCACACAAGATTTTTGTTGTGAATGTTATGTGAAATAGAACTTAACAAACTAGGAATTTAGAAATAGAAATAGAAATTTAGACAAGGGATCCAATTATTTGCCTAAAAAAGGTAAAACAAACTAGCTGTTAAAGAAAAGTATTGTACCAAAATAATAATATTCATATATAATTTATTTATGTAACTATATATAATAGATTGTGTAAATTAAATAACCAGATTGAACGAACCATCAAACAGAATTGGGACTTTAGGCAGAAATTCTAACGAAGTATAAATAACTCCCTAACATTCCAAAAACTTTTATTTTGTTTTAAAAAAAAAACTCTGACCAAACATTTACTTTTAAGAACATTCATGCGAAAAAAAACTCTGACCAAACATTTAATTTTAAGAACATTCATGCGAAAAAAAAAAATTGAACTACCTCGAACTTTGTGTGGAAATGGTTTCAGGATTTCCTAGAATTACCAGCAAATTTCTACTAAAAGCTTAATGAGTAAAGCGTTTAAAGAAAAAAACCTCTTTTATTGCAATTCACATAGTTTTATTTGACAAATTTCTTCACTCATAGAATTTTTTTCTAAATGTTTAGTTGTCTTCAGTATATACATACGAGGAAAGCGAATCTTCCCAGCTAGTATTAAAACCTTAAAATCACCTATCTTGGGAAAAAGTAGGAAAAGTTAGGTGTAACAGCCAAAACGGAGTGCATGCTTCTAGATGAGTCGAGTAGGGTTCTGATTTAATGGTCCATTGGTCCATTGGAGCCGATCTGAGGCATCTCATATAGAACTGCATTTAGGGCCATTAAAAATGGCTAACACGCAAACATACATTATATTGGAAAAATATTACGAGGCTGAGGCACTCTAAGATTTTCCTGGAGGGCACCTCAAAGACTCGCACAAGCTATCTCTTCGTCAGAAAAGTGGAGCTAAGGACAATTACTGTCCTAGTTACAGGGCATTGCCTTCTAAGGAAATATCTGCACAGTATAGGTCTCTCTTCGGACACACTTTGCAGGAAATGCGGATAAAAAAATGAGACACCAATTTACCTTCTTAGAGAGTGTGTACACTATGTTCCCTGTCGATTCCTGAAATTTGGTGTCCACAATTTGGAGCAGAAGGCTGGATCAGAATTCACTCGCCTCATCCCTGGCGGTGTTTAATGATACAGGGCTGATGTGAGGCGTCTTTACGGCGTGCACAATGGGCCCAGCTGAAGTCTAAGTCTGAACCTCATTTTGGAGGCTCCGAGTTTCTAGATTAGATTAGATTTGTTTGGATAGTCAAAATAAAACCACTTTTCATCGCAAGTAATAATTCGTTTAATGAAACAAAAATACTCAGATTCTGAAGAAGAGTTTCATTCTCAGATTGAACTCGGGGTGCGGTAAGTTGATGTGGCAGTTTCTGGGAACTATGCCGGCCGGCTACTCACTCGCAAGTGGCGGTTTGTGGTTGAGGGGAAACATCTAATTCATTTGAAAGTTTTCTGGTGCTAAGCATGGATCCACTTCTACAGCTGCCGTAAGAAGTGCTGAATCTAAGGAAAGAGTACGCCCTGGACGAAGCTTATTGTCCACGCTTATCTAAATCACCATCTCGAATTTTTTTTAATGACACCTTTCTTCCCCTCTAAAATACATTTTCCAGAAAAACTTTTTAAATAAAAGTTTTAGACCTACTTATATAATAACTTCTATGGTAATGGTTATTAAGCTTAAAGAAAAGCTTGAACTGGTTTCGATAAAACCATCAAAAAATGAAAAATCTGTAAAATGGCTCTGAAAAAATTTCGACCGAAACCTTTCTCTCGGATCCCTTGGTAATATGTAAAACAGAATATCAAATGTAAATTCTTGCAATTTTCCGTTTTGAGTTAGGCGGTTCACTCATACACATACTCACAAAGTAACTTTTTATGCATAACAGACCTCAAAACGATTATTTCTGCCAAAATCCGATTTCAATAAACTGACAAGAACAAATAAATACAATGATATTTGGAACCATTTTTGTACACTGTATTCACCATACATTTTTTTGGTTAAGTTTATCTATCTGTCCGATATCTATACGATAAACATTCCTTTGTGAAATGCTTGCTAGATGTATCCACCAATAGAATTAAAGACCCAAACATACTCAGCCTATCTTATTGGAACTTGAATATATTAACCAGAAATATTCTTATGTTTCATAATTTCATAAAATATTCTGTTTCATTGAAAGTAAAAAAAAAATTGGAATTATTTAACAATCACAACAAAAAAAGAAAAGTGCAAGAAAAATAAAATTAAACTACATTGTATAGCGTATTTCTAATACCAAAACTTTTTCTAAAATTCACAGTCAGTACTTATTTTTTTTTTTAACCTAACTTAAAATATAATTCAGTAGGAGTGCATAAATGAATTAATGTTAGAATACTGAGTTAAGAAAACATGTATGAATGAATGCGGATAGTACCTACACTTTCTGACGTCTACGGTAGTGCCAAGTTGCAAGCTCAATGGAATGAAGTTAACGTTCTTAGATATTAATTGCAACTTATGGATGCTTATGCCAGGAAGAAAGAAAATTTTTATAAATGAAAAAGCATGTAAAATTTGATAGTATGTAAAGATCTATTTAACTTTGTTTGTACAATACTTCAAGAAAATAAACTGAAACTTTTTATCAAATCCTCCACATTTATTGCACTCTACTATTTGCCTAAGTGATTTTATAAAAAAAATTCCAAGGTTCGCTCAGCCTTTGGCACATGATACATCAAAAGAAACAAAAATAATGGCGTTAAGTTGAAACTCCTTAAACAGCCTTCTGATCTAAATAATGAAAAACTAAATTCAAAAATATTTTTACAATGTTAGAGAAAAACTTTTTTCAATCTACAATTTTTTTAAGCAAACTGATAAAATGGCTAATTGCAATTACATTCAAGGCAGGGAACCTTAAATTTTGATGATCCTGGGTATAACCTTACATTTTTACTTTGCCTACTGATATAATGAAAAGAAAATTGGAAATAAAAATCTATAAAACAATAATCTAGAAATTATAAAATCGTTTAACATGTAGTAACTTTTTTTAATTACTGTTGCAATGTTCAAAAAGGGTCAAACACTTGTAAATACCAATGTACCATTACAATAAGAAGAAATGCAAACACACTAGAAAATCAATGCAAACATAATACTAACACTGCACAAATATTTTTTGAACAAATAATATATATATGGAAACTAACATCATTAGTATATCATGTTCAAATGAAAGAGAACTGAGGGTTATTTGTATTATAAAACAACGTATTCAAACAAGCACGGCATGTGCCTGAAGCAGACATTTTTATCCGAAGGCTTTATATTCATTTGTTGAATTGTGAGGTTTTAATTAAATCAAATGAATACAAATCTAAATATTTTTCTGCAATTCTCATGAATAACACCGTACAAAATTCACAGTTAGAAGAAGCAAATATGAAAAAAAATATATCGTAACCAATTTTACATTAAAGGGCAAAGACCTCCAAAGTTCTCGATACCACAACCATAAATTATTTTAATAAACTATAGCATCAAAACAATAAACTTGCATTAAGAAAATACATTAAATTCAATTAAAATAAGGAAATGTGGTGGTTAAACAGAAATTATTACAAATGAAATTCTAACAAAAATTAAGAATTATTTTTTATAGGTTAAGAAAATATTTTGATTAAGAAAACAAAAAATTGTTATAAAAATATTAAGAAATATATAAAGACCACACCTCAAGGTATTGAACAATCCATAAATGTACTTCAAAGGCTACATTAAATCAATAGTTGCATTGAAGTACTGAAGTATGTGAAATAGCTTAAGTTCACTTACCTAAGAACTTTAGGAAAGCTCGGAAAATATACCGAGAAATTAATGCTTTGGTTCAAACACTTCCATTTAGGAATTGACTAAAATGAGCCGGCGGCCATGAATTGATTCATGCAGAAAATAACTATTTACTACAAATTAAAAACTATTTTAAATGTATTTTAAAATAAATTGTTTTAACTGTTCTTAGATCACAATTTAGAAATTTTCAATGAATTAAAAATTACAAATATATCAAAATTCACTCCTCCATCGACTAGAGCGTCTGTCAGTCAGTTAACAGAAAATGCAAAGCCACCATCAACAAAGAGGTTACATTAGTTGGCTTTCTTTGTAGATTCACAATCAAATTCAAATTGGCATTTCCTTTTTCAAAAATTCATGTCATTAAAGAACAAAAATAAAAGAAATACACCTGAAAAAACACTATATTTTTTTTAAGAATATATAAGAAGAAACTGTATTAAAAATAAAAAATTGAAAACATAAAAAAAAAAAAATATTTATTTTATTATCAGAGTGATTTCAATGAATGATTTTAAATATTTATTCAGTATTAGCGTTTATTTATTACGAGAATTTATCCTGTGATTTTTCAAAGCTATCATTTAAGTTTCAAATAAATAATAAATGGCTAAAAACATACTAAAATAATTTAACCAGTTTGATATGAATGTATATACACATAGTTTTTGTAATTCTTGTAGATAGAATACGTACAATAATTTTAGGAATGGCCAAGTGGTGGGGACAGAGTGTAATGACCAACCGCAAATAGATGATGCTGCCGCAGACTTCTTAGATAAATGTAAGGATATTGGATAGTTGATATTGCTCAGGATGCTGAAGGTATTGGCTAATTTACTTCTTGTGACATCTGTCACCCCAGGACAGATTAGATATGATCAGTCCCAAACTGGTGACTATAACGTACATTTAGATCTTAAAAATATTGAAATTGTCGCTTTTCTTGATGACAGTTCGCTCTCAAACAATGAGGTAAGCTAGTGTCACCTTTTTTTTTCTTTTTAAGGTATTTGTCAATAAGTTATTTCCAAAACTGGTTTCTAGAAATAAGAGTATTTTAATTTCCAGTTGTTTGGAATAAAAGTCTGACGGTGCCATATTAATTTTACACATGTCTAGAGGCATATCTTAAATTTGTTTTTTCCATTAGATATTAGGCTTTTTAAGTATCATGTTCCTATAAATTGCTAACTGCAAAACCTTAACACAAATATCTCCGAGGACCCAACCACCTGTTCATTTCAAAAATTCCTTTATTTCTTTCCACTTTCCCTATTATCTCTCTTCCCTCTTCATTTTTTTATTTATTTCTGAAGAGTAGTTTGAGCCCCAGACACTTTACTTAAGCTCTAAATGCAACTTCATTTTTCATTTAAATATAAAATGTTCCAAGATATTGGCGACATTTCTTAAAGTCTACTTTAAGCAACATCTTAGTTTTCAAGAACAGGTTTAATTTTTTACTTTTTTCCTTCAATACTAATTGCTTCCCTGAAGAATCATTTCTGAACGGTATTTTATTGTTGTAAGATGGCGCTCCAAGCGGAAAGCAAATAACTAATGTTCGCACCATTCACTCAGTGTAATATTTCCCTTCGATTTTTTTATTTGTTAATATTTTTGGAAAATTTCAGAAAAAAAAATCTGAATATTTAGTATAAACTCAACACATGATGGAATTTTTTCATCGTTAAGTCTTAAAACTTAATCAATTAAGTAGATTTATTCACAATTTAAAACCTCTAGATCAAAATTGGTTCATTCTTCAGACTCAGGAATAATATCAATATTTAACTTATAAGTTTTAATATAATTCGTGATTATGTTAGGTGATTAATCAACTTTATTTTATGTTGTGGTGGTTGGTTCCGCAGAGCTGGAAAGCATCAGGGATATTTTCCGTGATAGTCTGCTTAATTTTGTGGTCATCGACCGGAACCTGAAGATGGGCGAACGCTCGAAACCGGTCGATGACCACAAAATGAAGCAGCCTATCACGGAAAATGTCCCTGATGAACTTTATTTTAATTATACTTGAACCCTCGACTAATTTTGGTTAACTAATAGCAGCACTTTCCAGTTGTTTTACTTCCTCTTTCCCAGTTGTTTATTCGGTACTTCCTCTTTTACTTTTATTTTATAGTTACAATGAAGAATTTTATTGAAACCCGAAATTTGTGTAGTGTATAATGCTAAATAACATTTTTCATAGAGAAAAACTTCGTCGCAACTTCGTTAGAACGGCTATGCAATCATTTTTTTGGAAGAAATGCCATGAATAAAAAAGAACAATCTCTTTATATGAGAGATTAAATGTGACTCCAGCTTATACAATATACTTTGGAGTCACATTTAGAAAAACTGAATAAGCAATGTCTACTTTAAGGTTGTTCTTCCGGTTCTCATTTTTAATCGAAGTTTAAAAATGTCTATCGCAGCACATAATGATACCCCCCAAAAAAAACCTATCAGATTTAAGTTTTCCTGAAAGTTTTCATTCATTTTGAGAAAAGCAGTTCTCTCGTACATGTAAATAAAAACTTTTTGATTCAGATAGCTTAACTTTCAATGGTAAAAAATTTCGAAATCAAACATGACTTTTTATACAAAGAAAAAGAAATCTTCAAATAATGAAAATAAAATGTATTTTTTAGTTAACGGAAAAATGATTAATAGTTCAATTAAATTTTATTACAGTAAGTTAGGTCGAAGGAAAGTACTGCGACAGAATCAAATTTTGGAATTTAATGTCACGCAATAAGTAGTGTCATGAAAAAATGATTAGCGAATAGTCAGTCGGTGTGTATATCTATGCGTGCGAGTGCAGAGATGTTTTTTTCACGGGTCTGTTGCAGAGACACCCGTAAAACCGAAAAAATAAAAAGAAGCTCAAACTTGATATTCAGTTTAAGTATACCAAAATGTATATCTACGCAACAGATTTTCATTACCTGAAACGCAACTTTACTAATTTTTTTATTTTTTGTGACATTTCGTAAACGGTTCCAACAAATTATAAACTCTGCTAATTGAATTTATTTGGACCTTCACTTTCATTTTTCCAGGAAAATTGATTTTAGGAAATTTTGGTGTGGATAAATTTCTGGCTAATTTACAGTACCACCATCTTCGAAATTAACTTGTCACGCAATAACAAGTGTCATGAAATAATGTTAAGTTAATACTCGGTGTGTATGAGTGCGTGTGTGTGATGTAGTGATATTTCCTTAAAGAAGTGCAGGATCCTGCTCATAATCTGGTCTAAATATACTATCCCTAATATTTTATTGACGATGATTCTTAAGTCTAAATGCATATTATATGATTGACAATATTCTGTTATTTTTAGTATCTCTTTGTTTTATAAATAAGCTGATTTGTAGCAAACTTTGGGAAAAATAAATACAAAATTTTTTTTCTGTCTGATGCACAGTATGGTATGTAAAAAGAAGCTCGCACCGATTTTATTAACTTCTCTATTTTGTCTTATAAACGAACGACTGATACTATGAGCCGAAATCATCGTCTTCTCTGCTTTTGTTTACGTAGTTGTTGAACAATGTCCATGGGTTGGAAGTAAGTAACCCGTTTTTTTTTTAGGCCCTAAAAGGGCGAAGCTGGAAGACGTGCAATAACCATTGAGGATCCACAATAGACCTCCTAGTGTAGGTCGCGATGGAATCACGCTCCTACTATCTCTTTGTTAATCTAATCTCGATGAGCAACGGAAAAATGAACGTTATAATGTTGGCAAATCACTTTTGTTCCATCATTATATAAGTCCATTCACCTTAATAAATATGAATTCTTTCTGGAGCTGTTCGTTAAATGTACTAATTCGCCTTGCTGATGTTTTAAATTTTGGGACTAAAAAATATATTTTGATATAAAAACATCCAAGATCCTTGTTAAAATGTAACTGGGTGTCCTATCAATCTCAAATAGTCGAAGTTATCATTTTGCCAGATCGCGATTCATTATAATATTATTACACGGTTTTCAAAAACGTTACAAACCGGATAGTCGATACGAAATAAATAAAAATATGGGATAGTCATGTTGAAAACGGGACTTATGGTCAAGCCTATAAAATTAGAAAAGAAAATTAACACTCCACAGTATTAAAACATTTTGGATGATGATGTCAAGTTAATTCACAAAATAAATCCATAAATTCCACAATCTCAACTTTTAACTATATTAGAGGCAAGTTTTATGTATGTTGTGTGGCGTGTTGTGTGGAAAAGAAACTCCAAGATAAAATTATATTTCTCTTTAATGTAATAAAAATGAAATTATACAAAAATACAAAATGATTTTAAATTTTTGGGGCTTAAAAATAAATCTTGATGTCAGATTAGGGCTAATAAACAATATAATCCAGTGAAATATTTTAAAGCTTTGAAGGACAAGATACTATTTATTATTATGAGTTTTAGTCAGTTTATTCGTTATGTACCTTATTTACTAGTTGGAGAGCCTTGCCCTATGCGGGTGTGTCACTCGCATATATATAAATATATACATATATTTACAATAACATTCTCCTCGAATTTGTATATTTATTTACTAATTAATTTTTCAAGTACGATTACGACTATGGGGAGATGACACTAAAGCCTGCTACTTCTACATCTGGAACAGCTAACGATTCTAGCAGTGAACTACCAACATTAAATGCAGAAACAAATCAGACTGTTGCCATTGAAAATTCTACAATTTTTGATTCTTCAGAATTATCAACTTCCACCAGTGTTGCCATCATTAGCTCCTCCACAACAAATAAACCAAAAAGAAGATGTGGAGCAGGATTTTTTAGAGATGCAAATGGCAGATGTCGTCGCTTGCGAAAACCCAGTATAAAGTAACTGTTTGCCTTTTTTCTTTTTTTTTTTTTTTTAAATTTAATATATTCCAAAATGTTAATAACGCTAGAAATTTTTTTTCCTTCTAAAAATATTAAAGATTTATATATTGTAATCGCATGCCTAAAACATATTTCTACTTTAACATTCTTAAGTTGGCATTCCTCAAAGTCTTTTTTATTTAAATTTCGAGAATTTAATTAATTCTATTTAACATATTTTTACTTTCTCTGGATAGACGAAATATAGTGATCATTCGAATTTTTTGAAATGAATTAAAAAGGTTTCACCGAATAGTCTTTTTTCTTTTTTTTTTGCGGACAAAATATCTCGAAAAGGAAAAATCGTGGGAAGCCCCGATTAGGTACCTCACCGCAATCAAATACAAAGATTTCGGCAAAATTCATCAACCAAAAGTGCAATATTTCTAAATGTTTTTTGTTCATTTTTTTCGCGATTTTCTTGAAAAATGACCAAAATTATTTTTTTTTTAACTTCGTTTACACGCATAATTACTTATTTATTAGAAACACTTTTCTAAAAAAATTGATTTTTGTAAGTTTCTGGGGAACTGCAATGTTAAGCTATTCTCTAAAGTATTTCGGTGCAATATACAGGTTCTACTACTTGTATAATATTAAGAAACATTCAAAGTAGTGCTAGAATTTCAAAGAAAATTGGCTAACCAGAAAATCAGGAAAAAATGAAAAAAAAAAAATCAGTAAATCGCACTTTCGCTTGATGGATTTTTGCCCGAAATCTTCGTGTCTGATGTGGTGATCGTACCTAAATTGAATACAAAGTTAGAGCTTACTGCAACTTTTCGTTTTTGAGATATCCTGATAAACACATACAAACAGACCATTCGCTAAAATTTTGTTTTTATATTCAGGGGACTTCAAAACATGTATTTCCAGTGATAACTCAATTTCGAAAATTTGGTACGATCGCAATACTTCCTCTTATTAGGAGTGAACAACTGTTCAACAAAATTCTTATTGTTGAATATGTGGATTCAACACCACATTGATGGGAAACATCCGGTGTTTTATCCTTCCAAGCATGCATATTCCATTTGTTCTTGACCGGTTTCGGATTTTCATCCATCGTCAGAGGAAATTCACCAAGTTCGTGTAGAGAGCTCACTTCACTAAGAACTGTGATTATAACAGAAACATTACGTTGAAGTAAACTCTCTTCACGAACTTGGTAAAGTTGACCATGTACATGAACATGCTACGACCAGCATCACGAAAATTCTTAATGTTTTATTATATTTTTACTTTCTCTTACTCCTAGTAAGAGGAAGTACTGTAATCGTGTCAAATTTTCGATACCGAATTTCACCGGTAATATCCGTTTTGAGGTCCTCTGAATCCAAAACAGTGGTTTTTAGAAAATGGTCTGTGTGTGTGTGTGTGTGTGTGTGTATATATATATGTATGTGAACAACATAGCTCAAAAACGAAAAATCGTAGAAAGTCCAAACTTAATATTCCGTTTAGGTATCACCATGGGATCCGACAGTGGGTCAACTGTCAAAATTTCTCAACCGGAAGTACCACTTTACTGAATGTTTTTGTTTTTTTTCACTTTTTCGCGATTTTCTAAAAATGGCTCCGACGATTTTCTTGAAACTTGGAAACAAAGAGCTACAACTTTTATTTGAAACATTTCTCCGGGAAAATTCATTTAAAGGCAGTTTTGGGGGAAAGAGGTGGGGTTATGTTTTTCTCTGAAGTACTATCCATAGTTGATTATACAATTCTATCATCCAAACAAAATTAATTAGAAATAAATAGATGGCCCGAATTCCGAGTTTCAAGAAAATTAGTAAACCGGAAGTGCGCTTTTACTGAACAGTTTTTCAGTTTTCGACGAATTTTGACGAACTCCGACAAATTTAATTAAATGTGGTACACTAACTATAAAATTTGTCACTTTCAATTTTGAAAACTGGAGTAAGAGAAAGTTGTGTGTGTGTGTGTGTGTTCACATCAGATTTTTTTATTTAATTTATGGTTGCAATATTATTGGATTCATCGTAAATAATGTATTTAATGTAATAAAAGTCTAAAAATTGTTTCCAGGGGTTATAATTGAAAGGGAAGAATAATATTTGCTTTTGAAGCGGTTACATTGGTTTTGAAAAGGTTTAGGTTACTTATTTTCATGTCCGATTCATCTTATAGTTCACACTTTGAAAGATTTATTATGCCTAACTTTATAAATAAGAAAAATAATTTAATTTAAAAAAATTAATTTGGTTATTCTTAACACTTTCAGATTGGATGGACTATTACATCAAGCCAAGGACATTTTAATGGGAAAGAATAATTCTTGATATTTCTAATTTGCCTGATGTTTTGTATATATTATTGTATACATTATAAACTTAATATGTTTTATTTCATTTTTATAATACTTCACTAAATTATTTTTATAATACTTTTTGACTGCATTATTGTGGTTTATTTCTGTTAAAAAATAAATAAATATTGAATTATAAGATTGATTATTTATGAAATTTTGTTAACTTAATTTCTATGCATTTCTAAAATAAAAACATTTTGAACATCAGTACTTTATATTTTGATCAAACATGAAACAAATGTTTTTTTATATGTAATTTACAAACCAGTTTTGATTATTCTCAGGCACATGAATAGTGAATCATAAGTATGTTACCAAAAACAGATAAGCACTCTAAAGGTAAAAAAAAGAATTGTTTTTAAGAACGTGCTAATCCTAAATTTATTCGAAAAGTAATTTTATTTATAAACTATCAGTATTTTATTTTATGCACTTTAATAATTGTGGTCATTGGCGCCCGGAACTTTTTTATCGCATTGGTGGCCTCCGGGCAGTATTTCCTTGTTACAAATAGGGCCAATCACCGGACAGTGAACTGTAGATGCTGTTAGAAGCAGAAAATCTAAGAATAGCCTTGTCTGAACTCTAATCAGGGGCCTCCAAGTGAGAGTCCGTAGCCACTACCACTAAAAAAAAAAAATCGATGACACTTTACCCTCAGTTAGTGTAGAAAATGGGGAAATGCAGTTTAATTTTGTCAAAGATTCTAAGGGAATTGTTAAAATATGGTACTTAACCCTAGTACCATAATATGTTTTCGTTTAAAAAGATACCGCTCGGCAAATTTGGAGCCGATCACATTATGCTCTGCTGGTGACTGAATCTTTTGCAAAATTATTCATCCTATATAATTTGATTATCTTGCACAAATTGAGTGTATATTAAAGTATATTTCTAAGGGATTTCATAGATACTAAGGAATTAGGAATGAAGATATTCACTATCTAAATATCCGATACTAGGTGCGGAGAGAGATCATTGCCTGTCTCAGGAATTACTCGCCCCGTCAAGCTGTATTTTGCCATAACTGGTGAGAATTTAATTAGGGTACATTTCCCTTAAATTTCATAATTCTATTCAAGCATCAGAAAGGTATACAGTAATAAGAAAAATTAACTTTGTAAAACACATGAATTATTTATCCAGTCTTTTTTTTTTTTTTTTTTTTGAACTGAGAAAATTTAGTTATGAATATATCCGAGCACGGTATGGATATATGTTTACACAGATGGATACCGATTCAAATGTATGGTAGTACTAAAGTTTACTTCTCAAGTTTTCAGTTAACGGAGTTTCTGAATGATCGAATGTCTTCAATTTTGACGAAGAGATCATTCCTCAAAAAAAAGCATCCAAGATGTGACCTTGAGAGCAAGAAAATAGGTCAGGCGCACACCTTAATGTTTTTATAATTCTGGAAAATAGGTAACCGCCACAAAACGGCAGCAAAATAATAAAGTTTATTTGATAGGAAAATAACATTGATTTTGAGGACCTATAAAATAAAATTTAGGAATATGTTAATAGATTTTCATACACATTAGATACTTAGAAATAGAGATACTTCATGGCCAACTTTCCAACCTATAATATTGCAAAGAGATTGAAATCTTTAATTGCACCTTTTAATGATTCGTGATATAATCATTCAATCAAAATTTTCGCAAAAATAAAGAGAACATAATTAGAGAAATTTTTATTGACTTTCGTAGATGTTAGATTACAAGGAAGAAAATCTGGAATAAGAAATTTTAAGGCATTTGAGGTTGCAGCGTGAAGAGAACTGAAAATTCAACATCCAGTTGGTTAAAAATGAATAACGGAAATTAATCTTCAAGTAGTAAAATTGAAAGTTTAGCCATATAATAATTCATAAAATATTTGTCCCTACGATTAGAGAGAGGGTTAAAAGGCATGGTCAGTCAATCTAAGTTTGGAACTAGGTTCGATTCCCGGTCACACCACGGATTTTATATGGTAGGTTAAAATAATAGTAAAGTATGTTTCCTTTTCGCCTCCTTCTACTTATCTGTAGCTGGACGTGAAGGCCGCCTGAGGAAAGTAAGCATCCCTTTTTACTTTCTGTAACTATTGTTAGAGTAAGTATTGCAATCGTGCCAGATTTTCGAAATTGAGTTATCACCGGAAATAAACGTTTTGAGGTCCCCTGAGTCCGAAAAAGTGGTTTTTAGAAAATAGTCTGTATTTGTGTGTGAAAGAATAACTCAAACACGAAAAGTTGCAGGAAGATCAACTTGTATTCCGTTTAGGCATTACCACCGTATCACTCTCGAAGTGAATGTTTTTTTGTTGTTTTTTTTTCTTCAGTTTTTTGTGATTTTCTCCAAAAAATGGAGACATTAATATGAATTGTAAGTATGAAGAAAATTTGCCATTTCGCAGTAAGAGAAAGTCGTATGAGTGTTTTACACCAAATTTTTTTTATTAATAATAAAATAAATTAATTAATTACCACAATAGATCTTGGAGATAGGATCTATCAATTCTTGTCTAGAAGTTACGTATTATTTCGAATAAATAAAGATGGTAATTACGAAATCGAAAAGCAGAAGAAATGTGAGAAAATAATATGCAAGTTTGAATAACATGTTGTGGAATATTATCAAAAAGGACCAGTTTAAAACGTATAGAATATATTGTAAAAAGTATTGGATCATAACGGGACGGAAATCTAGTAAATGAAAAATACAACAAATACTAGAATTTTGGCCACGGTAATGGATTTTCTGCGTTGGTTAGCCAATGTTTCAAGATTACATAAGAATGTGGTTATAAGACAAAAGATTTATGTGGAAATTATATTATTGGAAGAAGTAAAATGCCAACAATTAAAATAATATGGTTATGTTAAGCGAATTGGGGAAAAGCAATTACTGAGCGCCATCATGTAATGGGTTCTAGAAGGTTGAAGACGCAGAGGAAAACATAGAGTTGGTTGATTGGACCGTATAGAAGCTAGAAGGAGACTGGGTTGATAGACACAAGTAGTTGTTGGGAATCGAAGATTCCTAGATATTAAAACATAAAAAAAATTAAAATTCATTATATTGGTTTGGTTTTTGGCACAAATTAGGAAGATTTTAGTATAATTTATTTTTTTTTCTACATATTTTACGCTTAGTTTTATAATCTTAAAATTTTAGAATCGATTTTTATCATAGTTACATGTTTTTGAGTAGAATATCTCTAGGTCATTGAGAGATAAAGTGAAAGGCTAGGTACAGGGGCATTTCGAGAATAATATAGCCAATGATCATCAGCATCCTATAAGGAAGCAGAAAGATAGTGAAATCTTTAAATTCTTCGACAGTTCATTCAACTTTTGCATCATGCTGAAAAAATTGGCCACTAACTTGTGAAAATATACAGTCTACAGTGTAGACAACCTGCAAAAGTAAAATAATGAGTTACCAAGAACGGGTCAAAAATTATATAGTAAGGTAGGTAAATTGATGAAATAATTATATTTATAACATCAAAAGACCAAACCTTTTTATAATTGTTCATAATTGCTTTTACTTTTTAACGATTTATTTAGAGCTAATGTAATTTTTTTTTAAACACATTCGTTAATTATAGCTAGTGAGGGGGAAGTTGGCATTCAGCGCCTCCCATGAAATTTGTTTTTATTCTGCTTCATGTATTTGTCTTACGAATATTACCCATTGTTTTTTGGTAGTCTTAATATATTTTCTCTCACTGTTGTAAAATTAACAGCTGTCATCGTATAAGAATTTTCGAAAGCGAGTTAATTTAGACCAAATGAATGTACAAAACTTAGTATTCTCCTACGAATCGTTAGTGTATTACAATCACCATAGAATTTCAAAAGTGAAGTAGCAGTTGGTTATCTGGGATCCGATACGAAGTGTTTTCTTAAAATCCGTTTAAAATATAATCATTAGGGTTATTTCGATATAAAAAAGTTGGTTCATTTTTATTTTAAACATTTTTCAAAGAAATTGAATTTTGGGTTAACTATTTCGTTCTACTCGGATATAGTAAGTAAGAGCTTCTTAAAAACAATTACATTTAAAAAAAAAACTAACAGAATAAATAACATTAAAAATAAAAATGGGTCCGAGAGTAGCCACCTAAACATTCTGAGTACAAAAAAAACTGCTAATGAGAAATAAAATGATAATGATGATAATAATAATAATAATAATAAAAATATTAATGGATTGTATAAATAACATTGTAAGCATTTTTAAAATTACAGGTTTGAAGTATATTCGTTTAAAAGAATTACAGAATTGTATTATAAGACAAGTTATATAAATATTTTTTTGTGAAATTTCTTTATTTATTAAAAGCCTTTAAAGCTTGATTTCAGTAAAATAGCATTCAAAGACGAAAGAAAAAAAAAGAACATGTTCAAACTGAAGTTGTGCAAAAGAAAATATTCTGTGTGGAACGGCTTCGTTTATAGTTCTCTCTGGGCACTAAATGTTTAATTGCATTTCATCTTATATAGCTAATGGAAACCGAAATAAATAGCAATTTAGGGGCAATTCCCTCATAACCTAAAAACAAAGCTACTCTTTAAAATGTTTAAAAACTTATAAAATTGGACTTTATAATCCAATAAAAACCCATGAAAACTGAAAGGATTAAATACTTGAAGTTATATATTAAATTAACAAAAAACAATTTTCGAGGTAATCTTGAGATACTGAAAAAACATTCTGTAAAGTCGCACTCCCCATTAACCTATCTTCTATAAACTCTGAATTTTGGGAATGTATTTAATGCTCTTTAATAAGATAATGATGATTGAATCTCAGATTGTTTGAAAACAGCAATTTAAAGCAAAGCTTAATTTGCACTCTCCTTGAATATTCCTTATAGTAGTTTCCAAGAAAAAGTTAGATAATGTGGTGTCAACATAAGCGTAGTTAATTTAAAGAACATCGTTGAATTCGTTGTCGAGAAAATTATGAAAGAGTGCAAAAAAAAACAACAATAAATCGCATTTCCAGTAGACTAATTGTTCAGCTCTCTTCGGATCCGCTTATCAACCAATAAATACCAACTTTGAAATTTTAATTTTTTGAGTCATTAATCTTACACATAGGCATTAGCCTGTATACATTATATATGCAACATAATGACCATTCGCCAAAAAAAAAAAAAATCGATTTTGAGGGAATCTTAAAACCTATTTCCGATGAAAACCCAATTCGAAAGATTAACAAGATTGCATTACTTTTACAGACATTATTAAAAAATTAAACACAAATCTTACAACTACTTGAAATGAAACTAAAAATTAGTTTAAAATATTTTTAGATTTTAAGTTTCTAAACCTACATATTTTTTTTTTCTAATTATATGAGGATTTTATTACCAGTTTATAGAATGTAAAACGATTGTTAACAATTTCTGTAATTTGTTAATCCTAGTTTTTAAGTTTTTAGATTTTTATTCTATTTTTAAAAATAAATTTCTGTGTCCATTTATTAATTTCTAAGCGGTACAGGTTTAAAGTTATTGAATTTTGAGTGGGGATATGTGAGGTCTACATAACAGTACTTGGTAGTAGATAAAGGTGGGGATTCAGAAGATTGGAGACACACTGTTGGGATGAAGAAGCAGCAGCCCGGAATGTATCTGATATTGGTAGCCATATCCTGGCTAACATATCCTGTTCTTTGTTTACCACTTCCGGTCACATATGACCAACGACAAGAAGGTCAATTCAATCTTCATGCTCAACTTGAAAATGTTGTTGTTGTACTTATACCAGCCGTAGCCCTACCTGAACTAGTTCATCATCTAACTGAGGCTGTACCGTTCAAGGCAGGTATACCCACTTTGTTACTTAAAGCTTCACCAATGAAGACATCCATGAAGGAAAAGACAATTGAAATAGATCACAGAGATGGCCAAAAACATTTGGACCCTCTGCCAAATTTCCCTGTTTTTCAAGTTACTGATCTTCCTACAGATCCCAACGAGCCAAGTTCTTCTACAACAAAAATACAAGAATCTACAGAAAATGAATCACATTCAGAAAGCCCACAACCAGAGAATTTGAATGTTCAAAAAGAAGATAGTGCCATTTCTGATTCAATTTCATCGCATGTTTTAGTAGCAGAATCTCCTTCTCTCTCTTTGCAACAAAGAAGCAGCAGTCCATAAAGAATTTTGTGTTTGAATTATTTATTTTATATATAACTTAAATTTCTAAAATACATTTATTAAATGTTGAAAGTTGTTTTTGTTTCCCTATTCACCAGTGTTTTGATGAAAAATAACAATGTACAGTACTACAAATTAAAAAAAATGAAAATTTTACTATTTTTAAAAATAAATAAATTATACAATAGCAATATAAAATACTAGAGTATAATTCTTTTTTCAAAACGGATACAAATTTATACTTTTTAACTTTTTTTGACTTTCTATTATAACTGTGACTAATGACAAATGTATTTTACTATCTTTCCATAAACTGAGAGATTTTTTTATATAAAAAAATAAAACATACCAGCTTGACAATTTTTCTATGATAAAAAATTAATAATAAAAAACTTATTACTGGATAAGTTATAATAAAATATTGTTTATTACAGAATATTTAAATTTAAAAATTGTTCAATCTTCATTTATTAAAATAAAGCAATTATCTGTTGCATTAATCCATAAAAATAGGATAATATCACATCAAATGTTTGAAGTATATTTTGAAGAAATTTTATAAATGAAGCTCATCTTTAAAGTGGTTGGTTTAGTTGTAGTTGGATAAACCAGCGAAACCGGTCGCTGATAGTTTTTTTTAAAAAATAACTGTTTAAAATTTTATTATTAAGCAAATTATAGTTTACCTTTTTTTAGAGTATTTAAGTCGATATTTCTACTATTGTATTCTAACAATATATTTATTCTCAGAAAATGTCTTCTTTTTTTTAACATATTAGTACTAATACATTTAACTTTGGTCTTTTAAGAGTATTTTATAGAAAAATGAATATTATGAAAAATAATATTAATTTATTTATAAGATGTCATTAACACATTCGCCAACAATGTATGTGATTTCATCCAGTTTCCATATTTTTTTTTAATGTTTGCCTGTAATTACATGCCATTATTAGTTATTTTTTTGCGAATATCGTCATAAATAACAATTTGCATGTATAAAATATAAAACTATTATATAAGAGATATTTTTCGTGATAGCCTGCTTCTTTTTGTGAGATCCACGATACTTAATTTGATAGTTGGACGTTAACCCTGCCAGAAAAAATAGGCATTACTTTACTTTACTTTTTTATTAGTACATTCCGAACTATTATTATTAAATTTAAACAGATTATACTAAAATTCAAAACACTCCACTTTATCTATCCATTGGAAATTATCAAAATCATACGGTGGACCGTAAGTTGTAAAAATCTTTACCAATTTTGATTCTGAAAAATAAAATTGATCGCAAACTTATGCGAATTAAAGAAAAAGTATACAAAGGTAAAAAATAAATCGTACTACATATCGCGCTTTACTCATTTCAAATTGTGAAGTTATATAATCGTTGTGGTTGGTTCCGCAGAGCTGGAAAGCATCAGCAAACGAATATAAAATTTAGCAGTTATACGCGGAAGTTATACTGAGAACTTCCCAGTTTATAAGTCCATGCTCGTAAGCCTTACATTAACATCCATCCCCATACAATGAATGTTCTAAATAAGCCTATTTCCAGACAACTCTTCCTGTCTGATTTAGGCGTTTAAAAGTTTAAAGGTTATTGTGTGTGTATTAATGTTATCATTTAACTTTCCTCCTAAAATAGAATAGCTAAAAATAACAGGCATATTAAACATATAGCTCCTATCTAGTTTAAATTTTCTAGAAATCTATAAAATAACAACTTACTGACTTAAAGGAAATTATATTCATTGAGTATTCGTGGAAGATCCATTTCTATTAGAAGCAAAATTCTGGTACTTGCACACAAGCATTCTTCGTCTGAATCCGATTGGCACTCTCAGTGGTAGACGCTGCAATTTTGTTTGGGGGGAGGGATTCATATTTCAATATTTCTTTTTTGAAATTATAAAAAATAATGTTTAAAAAATGTCAACATATTTATTATAGAAATTATTTCATGTATGATTTATTTATGTTTTCAACATTTTGTGGAATATATTCTATGATCATTCCTCTGTGTCAGCACTGACCATTCATATCTTTAATCAAAGGTAAGTACTTTTTTTTAGAAGTTAAAAGATGGAAAACCAAATACTTAAAAATCTGTATAAAAATGATATAGCTATATTAACTGAAAACAGAATGATGTAGCCAGGGCCAGTAAGAGGCTCTTTAAATTCTAGCTCCATCCCAGTCCTATTAAATAAATCTGTAAATAAAGTATTTGTAAATTACCTATCTTACTTTAATTAATACGGGAATTTTCACTCGAAGTTTGATTATCTTTAACAATACACATTTTAGATAGTGGTGGTTTAAGGTTAGAAATTAAAACGCGCAAAAACATTAAATTTTCGCAATAGAATGGATTTATCATCAAGAAACAAAAATGTTACTATAAATTGCCACGATAGATCATTTCTACTTGAAAAAGTCAGAAATTATAAGATATTACCTAGACCATTAATCCTTATTGTGAAAGAAAAATTACTAGATAAACAAATAAGTATATTGGGAAATTTGTTTAAATGTTCTAATAAATTATATTTGAAGGCTATTCGTATTTCACTGTATTGTGTAACATACTACTGCATCTACTTACATAATAGATGAATCAAGAATTACTGGATTTATCATTCGTTTTAAATTTGTCTTTTGGAAATAAAAAATAAGTTGGTAATTAGAATAAAACATAATATTAATTTTTTTAAAAAAGGGTATTCCTTGTAATTTATAAATAATAATAATAATCTTTATTAATTCTTGTTGAACAAAACAAAAAAAAACATTATTTTTTCCAAGAACAATTTTGAAGACGTACTCATGGTCACATGACCGTCTGAGGAGTTGCCATATGTTTATATCTGAATAATTAAACAATATTGTAAAATAAAAGGATAACTACAAATCATAAGAATAAACAGAGTGAGAAAATATGTAGTATCTTCTTAAAAAATAAATAAAATAAATACCTCACAATCCTAGTAATAACAAATCAGAGTTGAAACTAAACACATTTATACAAAGAAAAGAAAGAAAAAAACGGATTAAAATAACTTGATAAGAATAGTCTAAAATTGAACTGTTTAACTAAAAAATATCTATAATTCCGGGCAGATTTGCAGTAGTTAATTAAACTTAACCAATCCTTGCCGTCAAGGTATTCTAATAGTTCCTCGAAGTTTAGAATATCTTTGTCAAAAAACTTCCTGAAACCCGAAATTCTCTCAAAATGGGGCATCTGGCAATAAAGTGCGGGATATCCTCGTTTTCTCTCAAATTACACAAGGAGCAAATTTTAATTGTTTTATTAAAATCATAATAATTTAAATAAAGTAATTCTCCTCTAACTTTTATGATCCAACTAATCATCGAACTGTCAAGGTTAATATTACTGATACAATTGTAGCTCTTTAGGGATTTATACAGAATGTGATGCACGCTATGTAATGCCTTATTTTTATAAGTTTCTAATAATTTAACCTTCATTTTATTTAAAATATCATTTATTGTAACCTCCTTATCTAACAGGCTATCCAGCTCAATATTATATGTTAAACAAAGATTCTCCCAGTCCTTATAAAAAAACAATTTCTTTTTAATAATTTCTGTTATAAAAATATTTGGGTATCTATGCGGTGGAAGCTCTAAACATTTACGGGCATATGTCAAATTCAATTTTGTCATATACAGAAAAATCGGAAAGGCACCAGTCTCTAAATACAAAACAAAATCTGGAGTAATCACTGGCAAGTTAAAGCATTTTTTAACAAAGAAGAAAGAAGAAAGTAGAGTACATCCTAGAACCCCATATCTGCGCGCAATAACAGATTATGGCCCTAGATACAGCAATGAATATATTTAGCTTGCAAGAAAAGGCAATATTTTTGTTATACAAGATTTTGTTGAAGGTATTTATCGCAAATTTCGATTTTTGAGCTTTTTCCTTAAGATGATGGGCCAGGGACAAATAGAGGTTAGGGTCACACCAAGATATTTATAGCTATTAGTTGTTTCTATACGGTCTTTTCCAAAGTGCCAAATTTTCCCTTTCGCTGGCTTTCCCCCGTTTCTGAAAACTACAATCTTCGACTTGCTTAAATTAATCTGGAGATTCCATCTGCTGCAGTAGAGCAGGACGGTCAGTAGCAAGAACGACCAAGTCGTCAGCGTAGGCAAGGACTTTAATCACTCCACCCATCACCTGGATGCCACCCCCCAAACATTCATCAATATCATTGATGAAGAGCGAGAACAGGAGCGAGCTTAATAAGCAGCTCTGCTTCAATCCAATAGAGGTATCGAAGGGTTCCGATAGACTATTCTGGCACCATACACTTGCTTGAGTTTCAGAGTAAATGTTTTTTAAGGCATTTAACATTTTTGTCGAACAGCCAATCCGCGAAAGTTTATAAAATAAGGAGAAACGATCGATTCTGTCGAACGCAGCCGAAAAAATCTACGAAAAAAGCGTAAACTTTTCTCCGCTTCTTGCATAGTGTGAGCTTTATAGAACTCATCAGATTAAACCCATTATCGACAGTTGAGTATGGGTGCCTAAAGCCTGCTTGAAACTCGCCCAATAATTCCTGTTCGTTCACCCAGTTAGTTAACCTCGCTAACAGAAGTCCTGCAAACAGCTTACCTGTACTATTACCAAAAGAAACCCCTCTATAATTGGAGACACTATCCGAACCCCCCTTTTTGTAGATTGGAAAAATTATAGAATCTTTAAATCTTTCAGGTACCCGCCCTTTATCATAAATATCATTGAAAACTTGAAGCAATCTATCTAAGAAAATGTCAGGTGCGTTTTTTAGGTATTCATATGGGACTCTATGAGTCCCAGGCGCCTTATCATTTTTAGCTTTACTACATTCAGCCAATAGTTCATACATTTCAAAAGGCGCATCCATTTTCATATTTTCAATATAGGGTTCCGCATAATGCAATCTAGCGGCCGTCAACGGAGGGTTCAGCAATGATTTAAAATACGAAACCCAATCACTTACAGATATGCTGCTATCAATTCTAAATTCTCTAAATTTAAAAAATCTAACTAAACCCCAAAAATCTTTGGAATCCAATGTAATTTATAAATACAGTTAATGACATATTCATACAGTAGTCATAATGTACATAATATGCATAATGTATACGTATATGTACTTTTTTAGTATAATACGAATTGCTTAGTTCTATTAATAAGTGTAAACTCAATAAAGCTACCGGATTTGACCTGATACCGAATGAGTGTTTCAAGCGACTGTCTCCTCCCTGGCTTCATTATTTATTAAATTTGTTTAATAAGATTTTCAATACTGAAACTTATCCGAATTATTGGCATAAAATAAAAATGAAATTATTACATAAAAAAGGGAACCATTCTGATTTGAGTAACTACCGTGGTATTGCCATATTTAATACAATTTCTAAAATTTTTACCTCAGTAATTTACAATAGATTGGTTAACTGGTGTGAGGAACACAGCTTAATTCCGGAAGAACAGATGGGCTTCCGAAGTGGAAGAGGATGCAGAGATGCAGTTTTCACCCTATCATCTGCAGTAAATTTGCAACTTAGATTGCCTAAAAGGAAAGTTTTTGGAATTTTCATTGACCTCAAAAGAGCTTTCGACTCTGTGTCGCATGAGAAGTTGTGGCAGAAATTGTATGACCTGGTATTAGTGGTAAATTATTAAGGCTAATTATGAACATGTACAATGCTGTTACAATGGCCATTTCTTGTAGCAATGAGGTCTCTAAAGAGTTCGAAATTTCGGAAGGGTTAATTCAGGGTGAAATCCTGAGCCCACTACTTTTTGCCCTTTTTTTGTCAGATATAGTCCGGTTTTTTGAGGGCGCTAACGTAAAAGGTGTAAATATTAGCTCAGTTAAAGATCTAATTATGATACTTTACGCAGACGACATTGTGATGCTATCCTCGACCTGGATGGACCACAGAACAGTTTAAGAGCGTTAAATAATTATTGTTCCCGAAATTCATTAACTGTAAACGCCGAAAAATCCTTTGTGGTTGTTTTTCAAAAAGGTGGCCGTCGTTTGAATAAAAAATTGTATTATGATGGTAAAATTATTAAATTCGCTAATAAATTTAATTATCTGGGTTTACCCTTTAGTACGTCAGCAAAATTTTATCCCGCTAATGAGCACTTTTTGTCCAAATTCGTTGCTGCTAAATCGACCGTTTTAAATGTACTCAGAAGCTCTAAGTCGGACAATTGGAAGTCGAAGTGTTATCTTTATGAGTCTCTGGCTGAGTCGGTGCTTTTATATTTATCTGAGGTCTGGGGTGGTCCATACACTGAACAAATTGAGAGAGGTCAGTTGTTGTTCTTCAAAAATCTCTTAAAATTGCCAAAAAATACGCCTAGTGCCTATGTTCGGATGGAGGTAGGTCGGATCCATTCAAGATTTACAGTATTTAAAAGGATGATTGGCTGGTGGCTGTCTCTGTTGGCGATGCCAGAGGACAGATTACCAAGAATGTGTTTATCGCGTCTTGTACAGGTTGAAAACAATTTCAAATTACCATTTAATTGGTACTCATATTTAAAGTATAATTTATGTTTAACTGGACATCAGTATTTATTAATTGAGGATGTTGATACTATTAAAAATAACAAATTTAATGTCTTGTCTTCTTTCAGAAATTATTTATTCAGTAAAGATGTTGAGTTTATCTTAAATTCTTCATTTAACCCTCATTTTAGATGTTTATCTAGTTTTGACCCTCAAGGTGAGCTCTATTTGCATTTTAATTCTAATATCGAAAAAATACGAATTTTTTGTCAACTGCGTTTATGTAATTATAAAAAGAATTTTAGGATAATTCACGGTCATGACAGATATCAATTTTTTCCTTTAGCTTTTTGTAGATTGTGCAATAACGATAAAAAAGATGATCTTTTACATTTCTTAAATGATTGTAAAGTTTTGGATAATTTAAGAGCTAAATTCTTAAGTAAATATTTATCAACTGCTTATCCACAAACAGACTTACTGATGTCTAATGATTATAAACAAATAAACGATATATTTTGTTATCTATCTGCAGGTTTAAAGTTACGTAGAAATTTGTATGATTGAGAGACATCACTTCTTTTTGTTTTATTTTTATTCTTCCTTTCTATTATTGTTGTTCTGTTTATTTACAAAAAGAAGAAAATAGGGAGGAAAGGGAGAAAAAAGGAAAAAGGAATGTATTTACAAAAAGTTTATTTACAAAGAATAGAAAAAGAGAGAGAAGGGAGGAAGAAAGGAGAAATTCTTCTCTCTCTTTATTAATCAATTTATTTTTTTTATTTTTCTCAGCTGATTTTGTTTTCACCCACTTAATTGTTTTTAAGAGTATATATAGATATAAGAGCTCTTTTATTCAGTTTCACTCTTATTTTCACAGATGTTGTTTTGTTTGTTCTTAACTTTATGATCTTATTTTTATTTCTATAATTATTTTGATTTTTGTAACCAACTCCTGCTACAGAATGTATTTTCTAAAGCAATAAAATATTATTATTATGTACTTTTTTTTTACCAACTTTATATGAAATATATTTGGCACAATTAGCTGCTTGTTATAAAACAGTAACATTTGCTTTTTCTAAAGGAATTTATTAGAATAATATAAATATCAAAAACAAAGTACCAACCTGATGCGACTTTCGTATTCATACACACTACATATACTCATTCATTCTCTAATAATTGTTTACTATTTCATCTCTAAAGATATTCATTGGTCAAATTACATTCAGTTTAATGTTTTCTATCATTTTTGGTGGGTCTAATTTAAATTTAAAAGTGAAAATAGGAAGAGGTAAAGACACGAGTAGTGAAATTCGTAAAATCATAATTGAAAATTGGAAAAGAGGAAAAAGTTTGCGTGAAATTGGAAAATTAATAAATAGAAGCCATGCTACAGTACAAAGGATTATTTACCGGTACAGAAATGAAAACAGAATTGAAAATAAGGCAAGAAATTTAAGTAGAAGATTGCTCAGCGATTATGATGAACGATTCCTAGTAAGAAAAGTGAAAGAAAATGCTAAAATAAGTGCCCCAAGCTGAGCTGTGGAGATGAGTTTTAGGTTGGGAAGGAATATTAATCCTGTGACTGTTCGTAGAGCCCTCAAAAGAAATTCGTTTTTTTCCAGGACAGCAAGGAAGAAACCTTTTGTAAATAAAAAAATAAAAAACGGGTTCAATTCGCTTATACTTACAGAAATCATCAGTTTGATTTCTGGAAAAACGTTTTATTTACAGACGAAACTAAAATTAACATTTTACAATCTGATGGAAACTGTAAAGTTTTTTAATTACCATTCTTCAATTACTTTCTCCTTAAATTGACTTGTATTTTGGATACCGTGTTTTTTTATTTACAAACGGTTTCTTCCTTGCTGCCCTGGAAGTATCATGGATCTGACAGTACATTATCTGTTAAAATTCCTCAACCGGAAGTACCATTTTACTAGTTTTTTTTTTTTTTACTTGTTTGCAATTTTTTCTCAAAAATGGCTCCAATGATTTTCTTGGAACTTGGTATATCAACTGCACATACAAAGATCTACAACTTTTATTTGAAACATTTCTCCGAGAAAATTCATTTAAGGGTACTTTTGGTGGGAGGGGTGGGGTTACGGGTCGTCTAAAGTGCTATTTCAATTTATTACACAATTCTATCATCTAAATAATATTAATAAGAATTAAATATGTTGTTGAAATTCCTAGTTTGAAAAAAATCGGATGACCGGAAGTACGTTTTTACTGAACAGTTTTTTCAATGCGATTTTCTCCATAAGGAATAAGTCAATGGTTAGCGTACTGGACTCCCACGCGGAGGACCCGGGTTGGAGTCCAGCTGTGCTACCCTTAGATTTTTTCTTCCTAGGACCCTCTACAGCTCACTGTCCGGTCTGTGTCAAGAGAACCTGTCGGGAAGCCGAAGGCATCCGGGTCTGAGAAGACTCAGAGCGCCAATGACCATAGATGTTGGAGCGCCTTAAATTAAAAAAAAAATGGTTATAGTAACTATAAAATTTGTCAGTCACAATTTTGAAAACTGGAGTAAGAGAAAGTTGTGTGAGTATATCACACCAGATTTTTTTTTCAATGTTTCAAAAAACGTTTCTATCTATAAAGCAATAATTCCAAGTTGAAAGAAAATCGTTGTAACAGTTTTCGATAAAATTCCAAAAAATTTAAAAACCTATTCTGTAAACTCGCACTTCCGGTTAACCGATTTTCTTCAAATTTGGAATTCTCTTAAGGCTTTTAATGTGTAGGTAGTAAAACCATATATTATACTGAATATACAAGAGGAATACATAACGTTCTATATTCTATGCGTATAGATAGTATACGAAGTTAAAAGAAAATCGTTGTATAGAGCCGTTTTCGAAAAATCACATAAAACTGAAAATAAATAAAAAAACCATTAGGTAAAGTCGCACTTTTGGTTGGTGTATTTTGTCCGAAATCTTCGTATCTGATGCGGTAATATTGCCTCAACAGAATACCAAGTTTGAGCTTCCTGTGACTTTTCTTTTTTGAAATATTCCCTTTACACACATACAGGCAATTGTCTCGTATTCAAAGGTTCAAAACATTTATTTCCTGTGAAAACTCAATTCCGAAAACTGGCACGATCGTTAGTTATGCTTCCTTTTTCTAGAAGTAAGAGAAAGTAACAATGTTTGGCTAGTCCATAATCAAACTTCAGTTTTTGTTTACTAATATTTAAGGAACTTAAAGACATTAATCGAAGTAAGCTAGAAGGAATCATTCCTAGGTAATTGGTGAAAATCCTAAGAAATTTTGTCCAGTTCATTATTTTATTTATTATATGCTGTATCAGTGAAAAATGTTCATTATTCTTTCACTAAATCACATAAAGCTAATAGGACTTTTAGTTTTGTACTACCAGTTGAGGAATTTAACCGATTACTTACTGTCAGATCCCGTTGTAATACCTAAATTGAATATCAAGTTTGAACTTTCTATGATTTTTCTTTTTGGAGTTATATTGTTCACATACACACACACACAGACCATTTTCTAAAAACCATTTTTTTTTTGGACTCATAAAAAAGGTGTATTTCCGGTGAAAACTCAATACCGGAAATTTGATACGATTACAATATTTCCTCTTACTCCTAGTTATTACTTTTAATCTGTATTTAAATTATACAAATTAAGGGCTCCAAGTAAATTTCTTATATTAATTAAAAAGTTATTATATAGTACTGCGTTATGTAAGTCACAAAAAATATTTGTGTGTTTGTGGAGTAAATTTATAAATATTTTGTTACGTCTATTAATTACGATCGATAAACTATCTTTTTAAAGTATTTATTCATTTATCTATGTATTAACTGGAATTATTATTTTGGTGGCGCTGCAACACAGTTTTGAGAGAAGGTAGCTCAGTGGTAGCGCGTTGGACTTGTAATGCGGAGGTCCCGGGCTCGAGACCAGTACTCCTCCTTAGGATTTTTCTTCCTAGGAGCCTCTATAGCTCACTGTTCGGTGATGGACAGTGTTGTCAGTAGCGAAAGAAACCCTGTCCGTAGGCCGGCAGTACACTGAGAAGGATCCGGGCCCAATGAATAGATGTTGACGCCCTTTAGATTAAAAAAAAAACCGCAAGGGGTATCTGTTGCATGCTATGGTCTCCGTCCCAAGTTAATTCGCGAAAGCCAAGGGTGAAGGAAGGGATTAGCTCAGTGGTAGCGCGCTGGACTAGCAACGCGGAGGTCCCGGATTCGAATCCAGCATGCTACCCGTAGATTTTTTTCGTCCTAGGCGCCTTTACAACTCACTGTCCGAAATGGGCAGTGTTGTCTGTTGCTAGAGAATGCTGCTTGGAGGCCGGCCGGCTGTGCATTGGAGAAGGCTCCGGGGGGCACAATAGATCTTTTAGGTCGCAGTGCAATAACCCCCTACAACAATCTAAATCTACATAAAAAAAAAAAACAGTTTTGAAGGCTATAAAATGAGCGTTACTAATTTAACTCATTCTCATTTGTCATTCTTTATTATATAATTTTTATAATAACCAAATCCATGATAAACATTTGTAATTGTTTCTTGAAATTCCATCCCATTATGTTTCCATTCTAAATGACACTAATCCTTAAACACTGCTTGAAGGAAATAACTTTATTTGCTTAGACATGACTACCAAGGACTATTCTATATACACATGGAACAATTTGTTCTACCAACCTGTTTCTAATGAAATATTTCAGGCTCTTGGAGACTCAAAACAAATCATATCAATCCAAATTATTGCGCAGCATCTTTGGACTAAAGTTTATTATATTCAACTTAATTAAGTACATCCATTCTTGAGAATTGTGCAGAATACTGCGGCATAAAAATAAAATACATAAAAAAAGAAAGATGGAACGTTCCAAAAATGGTTTATCCATAAAATTTCTCCATGCAAAAGTTAAGTGGTGTGAAAAAGTAAAATTCATGTAACTAAATTCTGCATAGTGAATTGTTGATGGACTACAAAATGGTTGATGGAAAAAAAATCGAATAATAGGAAAACTTATAGAAACAATAACACATATTATAAATAAATAAAAAAAAAGTTACATTGTAATCCATCTTAAATTTCAAAAACAGTGACATTTAAATATTCACTTGTGATTTTTTTGTGGTGATCAAGCGAATAGAATTTTATATACCTATTTGTTTATAATACCAAACTTTTGCAAATAATTTTTTGTTATCAAAGAATAATGTTGTCTGAGTTAATTGTTGCGGGTGAAATCTTTAAGATAAGTGGGGAATACGTGAAATTTAAGGTGGGGTAGACGAGACGCGCCATACATCACTGATATAATGGCTAGATACTGCAGCTTACCAACAAGTATCTGAAGATACTATTTAAAGAAGTGTAGCTTCATCATACATAGGATACAGACATGTTAAATCTTCTAGATAATCCTGTATTTTCTGTTCTCACTATTTCAATACTTGTATTTATCTTTTTTAAATTCTGCCTTGGAGATTTAGTTTTAATAGAAGCAGAACAAAGCTATCTTTAAAAGGTATGTAGAACAAAAAATTTGATTAAACTTTTTTAACCTAAAATATAGATTAATAAATATCTTAAGATCTTCTTTTGTAACTTTGAAAATATAACTTAATCACCTAATCATTGTTTATTCACAATTTGATCACACAAAAAAATGAGGGGGGAAAACAAAAATTGGTTATTAAATTCTCATTTCATTTTCCTTTTTCAATATAATCACTAGACTGAAGTAGCACTTTAACAGCAAGCTTAACCCTGCTGCATTCCTAAACTTTCAAAATAATTTTTCCTCAAACTTGATATTCCGTTTAGGAATCACCACAGAAAGGATACGAAAATTGTATTCTTCTATTTTTTCGAAAAAAAAAATTATTTTGGGGGGTCTGGTGAATCTGTGAGTTAGATTTTAAATGTTATTAAAGTTTGATTTTCTGAATTACAATGTAATCACATTTCACATTCAGATACTACCTGCTAAGGGTGTCGTTTATACAATCACAAACTACCATTATACCTAATTATGTTAAGCAACTAAACTCCAAGTCGGAGAAAAATTCAAAGTTTAAAAACACATGTGAATTTCATAAATATATTAATTGTAATAAGAAAAATCTGTCTTTTACCATAGGTTTTTCTCTTTTTTTAAAAAAAAAACCTAACTGAAACAAACTTTGAAGTAATGTTATTTTATTTTGTATATGTTTGCTTGGTCCAGGACATCCTTGCTACTTATTTAAATTCAACAACTCTTCAAACAATCACGCTTGCCAATAACTTGTAACTAAACCTAATACAGGTTAACTATTGGAATGTTTTTTTTTATGTAGCATTTCTAAGAGAATCTTTATAGATTTCTTCTGGGACTCAAACAATAGTTCTTAAAAAAAAGAAAAGAAAAATCATTTAAATAGGAAATCTTTTGAATAATGAGCAGACAAGCTATGCAAAGTAAATCTGGAGAAAGTGAAAACAATCAATTCATTGATTTGTACTTTTCCATTTGATTAACTTTAACCGAAACCTCCGCGGACAATTCAAACAAAACAGTTAAAATTAAAAAAAAAAAAAAATCTGGTGTGAAACACTCACAAAACTTTCTCTTACTGCAGTTTTCAAAATTATAATTAACAAATATTATACTTAGTGTAATCAAATTTAATGAAATTCGTCGAAAACTGAAAAAAAGCTAACTTCCGGAATTTCGGCCATCTATTTATTTCTAACTAATTTTTTTTAGATAATTGTTGCTGAGAGAAAATCCCGATTTGAGATTCCATTACGATAAACAAAGTATCTGTTAAAAGGTTTGGTCAAATACCAGCCACACTAGAAGTACCATTTTAATGATTTAAAAATAAATATATATATATATTGACCATGATTTTATAAACAGAATGTTTTCGTAAAATTGTTGTGAAAAACAAATAGCTTATATTCTAATATTTAAATAAATTGGCTTATATTATAATGTTTAAGTTCACATGAGGAACCTTTTTGGTTATAATGTGTTTATTGGGAAATACCACTTTTTTTCTACCTCTTTTTGACATATTTTATACTAACCATCGTAAGGTAAATAAACAAATAAAAGATAAATTGTAATTTTAAAATGTTTTGCACCTTCATTGTAGTAGTATAAAAACAAGGTGAAAGTCTTATTCAGGAAAGTGCTTAGTATTTTTTAACAGACAAAAAATAGACAAAAAAAAAATAATAATAATAATAATAAAATCTATAGGAGCATAATGTTATGTTGAAATAACTTTCACTTTACAAGTTATGAACTTTCTCTCTCATAGATGTCATACTTTCTTGTATGACTTTGTAATCATAGATGAATAGCGGAAAATATCTTTCTTAGAGGTAATATACAGGATGCCCCTTCCTAATGTGCACACCACATTTATCTCCTGTTACTTTGAAGATGGAAAGAAATTTTAAATGGTAACCCCTCTCTTATATTTTTGCGTAGATTCAGAATGACAGTCGCACATAATATGTGCGCTGTATGCTATGTGCCAAAATCGGTGCTAACTTTATTAATGGAACCCTAACTTTTTATTTTTTACTCTGAAAGTAGATTTTTTTTCATGATAAATGAGCCCAAAAACATGCAAATCGGACAAAGTAGTTTTGGAAATAAATTCGTATTGATGGTTTTGCTCATTTCTTAACATTTATTATCCATCCTCCTTTCTCAACTGGGTATGAGACCAGCTTTGGCGAAGTTGAAAAATGTATGATAAAACTAAAATTAAAAACATTGATATTGTTTTTTATTTTTATTTTTGATAGCTTGAATTCCGTCTACAACAACTGTTTCTCGCAGTTCTTCTCGACTAGCGATCGGTGTCAAAATTCCATACCCACGTCGATTTAAATAACCCCACAAAAAATAATTCAAAGGGGTAAGATCCGGAGAGCGTGGAGGCCGACAGCAAAGGTGAGCGATACCGATCCAACAATTAGAGAATGTTCTATCGAGGAAATTACAAACAGTCTTTGTGTGCAAGGCGGGACACCCGTCGTGTTGGTTCCACATTCTTTGTCGAGTTAACAACAATTTATCCTCCAGTGGTTCGGGTAATACATTGTGAAGGAACCGATCACCATTAAAGGTGTGTAGGGCCCAATAAGCATGTCACCATTAACACCCATCAAACATTAAAAAAAAAAAAAAACTGATGACTGAATTAAATGACGTGCGGATTGCCCCCAGCCCCGATTCGAAAATTCCATTAGTTCAAGAATCCATTGAAAGGTAAATTTCGCTTCATCCTACCACAGACAAATTGATAAAAAATAGGCGTGTCTGCCAGAAGCACGTCAATCATCGTCTAGATATTTGAACAACGAGCTTCATCACCTATATGAAAACCGTGTACTCATGAGAACGATATGGGTAGAAATTATACTCCCATAGGACGCTTCCTATTGCAGTTTTAGAAATTCTCAAAGGTCTGTTTTCTTGATGGAGGGAACTATGTGGATTTTCTTGAAAATACAAGAGAACATGTCCAATATACATATATATTCCTTAAGGCCTACCCCTTACCCGTGGTCCGGCGCGAACAGCTGAACCTGTCCGCAAAACACCTCACAATGCGCATAATTGTAAAACGACTTGGATGCATTCTTTGCGGGAACCTGTCATTGTAACACACGAGTAGCTTGTTTATAATTTCGATGAAAATTTCGAACATCTGCGACTTTCTTGAGGGGAGGAATACTTGCCGTGGCAAAGTGAAAAATCAACAGAGACGTACTAATTTATTTCATTCAATACTTTTGTTTATAAACGTTAATTGCTTACTTGATAAGTTAAAAACATAATTTGTTCAAAGTTTAAACAAAAATAAAAGTTAAAAAAAGAAAGGCGGAGGTAAAAAGAAATTTAACAAGTAAGCAAAGACGTCAGTACAAATGTATTTCTATTTAAAAAAAATATATCTCCGGAACTACTTGTTCGATTTTCAGATTCTTGAGCTCATATTTCATGACAATAAATCTACTTTCGGAGAAAAAAAAAAAAAAAATTAAATAAAATAAAAATGAAAAGTTGGGGTTTCCATTTGAAATGCTAAAGTTAGCACCGATTTGGGCACATATACATTGCGCACAAATGTGCGACTATCATATTCCGAATTCATGTAAAAAAAATAAGCGAGGTTACTATTTACTATTTCTTTCCATTTTCAAAGAGACAGGAGATAAATGGAGTGTGCACATTTAGTTGGGGCACTCTGTGTATGTGTGTGACAGAGAGAGACTGACACGTGTAAGTGACAGAGAAAGAGTGAGTGATCGAAAACAAAATATCACAAAAATTTTCCCAATGTCGAGTACTCTCAACACCCGACATGGTTAATCGTTCAATAACCATTCCAAGTTTGAATTTGTCAATTAGAATTAGTAATTGCCGTACTTAACGGAAAATCGTATGTGTATTTCAAGCTTCACATTTTTTTTAAATGAATGAATGAAGTTTATTTCATTCTAAATAATGCTCTATTAATCCTTTCATAGAATGGTAGTATGATATTTAAAATCAAAAGTGATAATTACTTAGAGCTAATGCAGTAATTATGATGAACAAATAGTCCCATATAAATTAAATCTTAAACTCGTTTATAAAGCTCAGATAAAAATTTGGACATTTAATTTCTAAAGACAGAAGGGCAGATTACGTTTTGTTTCTCTTATTTATAAAACTCTGCTTTAAGGACTACTTGAGGTTATACATATTTACAAGTTAGGTTTAAAGTTAAAAAAATTGAAAATAATTTTTATTCAATTGACCCATCCTTCGGCCTTTCTATAAGCAGTCTAATTTAGATCATCAAGCAGTAAAATTTATTTCCCAGGTACCAAAAAATTAATATTCTCAGATAATGTTTCGGTAGATAGTATGCAGAATTCATAATTACTTTCATTAATTTCAATATTATATTGATTCGCGTACATATACATAGATGGCTTATTTTATTGGTTGTTATTAAAAGTATAAAAAATGTAATAGAACTCTCAGTAAACTAACACTGGGTTTTGAATGAAATCTTGTTGGACATTCCTATGGAATAACACGTATAAGAGCTTCCTGCTATTTTGCGTTTTTAAGAAATTTTATTGAAATACTTACACGTACACAATGCAACAAATCATTTACTAAAAACTATTTAATATATATATATATATGTACATCTATAACTTATTTGAAACATTTTTCCGAGAAAATTCATATAAGAGGAACTTTGGGGGAGGAATGAGGTTATGTTTTCCTCTAAAGTGCAATTTTAATTTTTATTATTTTACGATTCTATCATCTATATAAAATGAATTAGAATTAAATATATTATTACAATTCCGGGTTTCAAAAAAATTCGTTGACTGCAAGTGCGTCTTTTACTGAACAGTTTTTTTTTTCAGTTTTCTCCATAAAGACATCAACAGGTACCTTTAAACTTATGGAGAGATAACACTTATAAAATAATCCGTTAAATGTCGTTCCTACGGGTATCCCAGCCTAATATCATGAACAACTCTAGCGCCTCCAGCTCTCAGTCACGACACAAGGAGGGCTGCAAAAAGGTAGTTGGGTTAAGCATACCACACACAAACTCTAGTTCACGCCAACAAACTTACTCTCACCTTATATATTTTATACTATAACTACCTTTTTTATACATCAAGAAAGGAGATAATGATCTGGCTTTATGATCACTACCTATAAATATGCTCAGAATCTTTAAAAAATGGAAGTCAGCGTCTCCACACTAACTTATTAAACCAGCCTTATATGATGGATAACAATCCGAAACTGATCAAAATCAAGCAAAAGACAATACTATATGAACACAGTCTCCGACTTTTCCTGTTGATGTTACTTTTTATGGACCTGATTGGTGGTAGGGGGTGGGGGGATTTAAGTTATTTAAAATTTATTTCCGTTCAACAGTGCCGGCAATGAATACGCACATACACTATATTAAGTAATATTAAAGATTTTTTTTCTATAGTACTACTAAGTATAAGGCAATAAAAAAAAAATCTGTTAAGAATGTTAGGTAATCTTTCATGAATTTCAATATTATATTGATTCGCGTACATATACATAGATGATTTATTTTATTGGTTGTTATTAAAAGTATAAAAAAAGTTTTTATTTAATGAAGTTCATACATTTAGGCTCTTACTTAACAAATTAATGAACAAATCTGACCAAATAAACTTTCAAGAAACTATCTCCAGCAAATAACATTGATTTCCTTTTTGTTTTAGGGCAGGAAAAAATTTTTCATTTGGGCCTTTTTTGCAGAAGACCACCCTGATAAATTCATTAATTTTAAATAATTTACACACAAAAAAAAACACACAAAATTAAGCAATATTAATGTGATACCGATGTACAAATTAATACTACAAAATAATTTTTATATATATAATCATTAAATATCTTTCTTCGACAGCAATATTCTTGAAATAAGTAATTAATTTTCATTTATAACCAAATGATTAATATTATCAATTCTAAAATCTACTATCAACATCGTCATAAGACTTTACTTGACAACAATTATTTATATGTAAAATAAAGTTACCATAATAATTTCAATAATTGTATAAATCAATTATTTTAGTATCTTTATAGATTTTTTAATTATATTTTTAATTTAATATTCACTCATAATTTTATTTTATTTTCAGGAAGGAACAATTGTATTAACAATAAATATACAGATAATCCATCAAAGGGTGTTCAAGCACTTATTAAAAAACATTTCCTCAATGTATAGTAGATGAGTGATATTAAGAAAAAATAAAATAAAGTTTTAAACTATGCTTATATCATTTAAAATTATTACCGTCTATCCTCTTGATACCTACATTCAATTTTTTATATCTGCTATTTCAATGAACACAAAAATATTAAATAAATAATGAAAGACAGAGAATCAGGTCCACAGGTGTACAATCCGTTATTCTACATGATTTCTTCTGAAAACATTCATCAGTAAACTGGTAAGTCTATTTCTTGGCCTGAAACAGATGGTATCAAATCAGACAACTTTACTATAATTTTTGTTTTCATAATATATTATAATCCACAAATATAAATATAATACACAGTAATTTCAAAATTTCTGTTCAACATAAAAAAAAAAAAAAGTAACGCAGTATGTTCAAATGAAATACATAAATGAAACAGATAATGCAAAATAAAATCAGACTTTTTAAAGATTTAGGAAGCTAGAGAAAAATTATTTTCTTAACTTTACTAATATTTCCTTTTACCATCATTAATTTAATAAAGTTGTTTCAAATGTATTTTAGTTTTTATTTAATTATTACTGTCAACTGCGATAATAAATGTGAATTAAAAGTTTTTAACTTCTGTTTTTGTGGTGGACATGAAAACTAAACTATAAACTTCAAATATTTAGGAGTAATATTTTCTAATTATTCTGTTAAAACTACTTTCCTAAAATTTAATATGTACTTTCAATGCGTTACTTAAGTGAAGTAAATGCTTTCATTGCCAATGTCATTTAAAATAGGAGTGATCAACGAAATCTGATTTAAAATTCTGAAAATATGTCAATTCGAATACGAAATTATTAGGACTAAAAATATCAGTGATTACTTTCAATGTTTGCATTTTGCACAAAATATTTATGAAATATCGAACTCATTGGGTGAAGGTAAAATTATCAGTAGAGAGGATCAAATCACAAAAAAAAAAATAATGCTATCACATTTATGATTTTTGTCACTGAAGGGTTCCAAATTGGATACAGACAGGCGTCACTTCAGAAATCTTATTATCTTATATTTTCATTTGCCTCTGTGCATATTAATACTATTTTTAATAACTAATATAGCTCCTAAGCCAAAATAAATAAATAACTCTTTACCTGGAAACTTTGGGTTTCACTTCACTGTCGAATATGTCAGAAGGTGCAAGTGAAAACAATGCCTCAGATGGGGCAACCAAAAGTGTTATATCGTTCATCATTAATCTGAGATTATCGGTACCATTTTGCCTCTGATCATAAAGAACCTGTTCCACTTCCTCTGGCTGCTCACTTGGAGCTGAGATCGTGCCGACCACTAGGGCTGCCAAAATCAACAAGACGAACGCTGACATTTAAATGCACACATAGCGTGGCCTCTTCACACCTATATACACTACTATAACGGGACTGGCGAACGGTCATTTCAGGGCGTTGACATCATATCTTCTGCTAAGAAGATCAAAGAAATCGTGAAGAATTTAATAAAGTGGCTATAATTTCGAAGGAATTAATGATAATTACCTATAAGTTTTATGAGAATGTTGGATAATATTTGTGTAACTAATGCTTGTGTATCAAGCAATTTTCAGTAACAGCAAATTAAAAAAGATGGCAAGAAATCTTTTTTCTTATAAATGACATAATTATAGGATATATGGTAAATAAAAGAATATTTTTTTTAATATATAAATCCGAAATACTTTTCTTGTTCGTATTCCACTCATATCGCAATTAAATTATAATATAATTACGTAAATTGATTAATATTCTTAATATATAAATTCACAATACTTTAACTTGTTCTGTTTCTTATTATCCCTTTATCAGTTCTGTCATTTATTCAGAGTTCAAGGTGCATTAATAATTTTAATGTTGAGGGTTCCATAATAATAGAAAATGACTTTCGTAACAAAAAAAACTTATTTCAAACTTATGAAATTATTAAAAGAAACAGATATATTCTGTGAGGGTTGGCTATCAAGAAGCAAAAGATACAGAATAGCGTAATGTTTCCATGCTGAACCAACACAACCTGAAATAATTTAGCAAAAGTTTTTTTTTCTCTCTTGTCTTTGGCATTGCCTGCTGAGATCGTAGCCATGAATATGGCAATCCAGTGTACAAAGAGTTTGTGATCTGTATCAATTTTAAAATACTAAAATTGGAAAAGACGAAAGCTTAAAAATGAGAAATTTGATTTTAATGTTGGTCAGGTTCACTTATCTCACTACTTACTATCTTAACAAATGAAATTATTTAGTATTGAAAAATTTAAGTAATTATATAAATATAAATATTTTTAAGAAAACCAATTTACTTACTTTTATTTTTAAACTTGTGTTAACATCTTAAATAAATATCTAAACAGAAACTACTTCCTTCCTGCAACCTTGGCGGAGATACAGCCAATCGGCCTTACAAGCTGGAATCCCTACAGCAGAAATGGATCAGTTCTTCGTGGACTTTGGCACACCCGCAGATAACCCAGGTTAACAATACTTACCTGATATTCCCAACATCTATACAATACATGTTAACCGTAGGTACGTATTTCAATTATATTGTACAAATATATTTTAAAATCTCTGATAGTATAAATTTTTATTTTAAACACTTACCATTTGTTTTTGAAATGTATAGGTGTTTTAGAATTAACATGCTCAGCTAAGCGTCACGACGAATAGTGGATTATGAATTAAGAGTATTTGTGACTGGCAGGAAGATTGTGACTGCCAGCAATGGTATAACCGTTCTATTTTAAATATATTTTACTGTAAGCAGTTTTCGAAGTTATATTAACTTATGGTGAAATGGAAAGCTTGAAAATAATCCATAGAGACATATAATAAAAAAATAAATTAATAGAATTATTGTTACTAAATATTATAATGTCAGGCCTCTCATTATACTTAGTTATAACAATTAATTACTCTATTAATAAAAATACATCCTACAAATTGAATGAAACAACTAATTAATCTTTTTTATTACTTTTTAGTATTACAATATACTCAAATTCCCTATACAATAATATCTATACATAAACACATTAATGCCAATCGCAACGTTCCTTTATATCTCTTGCAACTAACATAACCTACAATCAACTCTAGGAAGTCTCTTTTGCAACTGTTTTTTTTTTTAAATTTGTTTAATTGTTGAAAATGTAGGTTGCTAAGTAGATCATTTTTGGTGAATTCGTTACTAGTTACTTACTGCAAATTCAGTAAGTGAAATTTTATACATTGAAAAAAAAAAAAATTATGGCAAAAAGATCAATATTGCGTAAAAAGAAAAAAATTCGAAAAACATTTTGAATATCAATCCTTCTGAAAAATATTTTGAATATGAAAGGAATATAAATGACGCACGATAATGTCAATAAGATTTGATTATTTTTCTTCAAAAATTGCAGACAAAACGAAATATTTCTAATATTGCATAATTTTCATTAAAATTAAATAATTTGTATTAAATCCATGCTAAATATAAATCAAATACTGCTTCCTACTTTTGGACAACAATGTCCTGATAAAGCTTCATATGAATTACATTACCAATGTAATTAAAATGTGCACAGAAAAACATATACACAAAGGAAAAATATAGATAATATTCAGAAAACATTAAAACCTAACATACAATGAAAAAAATATATATATATATTTTAAATAAAACATACACATAACATAATTTACTTTATAACACAAGGGATTCAAACGAAATTTAAAAAAAAAAATTACAAATTTTATGGTTAACATTGGAATTTTATTATGTGTATAACAAAAAAAATTAAAACAGACGGATAAGAGTTTCTAATTTAACTTAAAAAATAGATTAGTGGCCACACAAAATTCCAAACTTCTTTTTTAAATAACCAATATCAGAAAGAGTAAAATATATCCAATGTAATTTAACAAAAATAATAGATACAAAAAATAAAATAAAATCTATATAATAAATTAAAACTACAAAACTAAAATAGAGTAAAGTTAGTTGAGTAACAATAATTAAGTTTATAAAACATCAAACATTTATAACAAATATCTTGGGATTAATTAACACCAATATACAGAGATCTTTATATATTTTTATCTTAACACACACACACATTTTTAATACTACATACAACTCAATAAATAGTAATAATAATAATAATAAACTTAATAAACGAGAAGTGTTACAAACAACTGGCAGAGATAAAGGCTTAACCTATTAAACATAGAAAAACTAATAAAACAATATTTAAATGCTGATACTTCAGCAAATCTGAATTTCTCAATGAATGTTACTAAAAATATTATATATAATATGTAGTAGAAAATTATAATCTGTTTACATGATATTTAATGGTAATTATCACATGTGAAGAATGTTATACAAACATAACAATCTTAATTGTATTTCGAGGTATCTGATCTCTTAACTATAATATTGCTCAAACAAAATTAATGAGTATAAAAGAAACATTTCAGCTAAAATATATATTGAAATCATCGGCTCACATAAAATTTCTTTCAGTCACACAAAGCATTGATTGGATTGCATATAATCAGGGAACACTAAGAAGCGCTTAAATAATTATTCTTTAAACAATTTAGGATTTCGGCATTTATTTTTCTTTTTGTTTTCGGCATTTTCGGATAAATCTCTTTTAGAAAAATATTATCTGCTTAAAATAATGGGTCTTTTAAAAATTAGACTGAAAACCAGAAGAGTGAGAAAAAAGCATATAAACATTTACGGGAGGGAAGAAAAAGGCGGTTCAAGGATCAGGACAACTAACATCGCTATAGAAAGCAACGATGATTTTAGAATTATTAGTATGCTAAAGTATTTATTTTTAGTTTTTATTTAATTTTCAAAAAATAATTCAAAATTGATAGAAAACTGAGGCCTTTCCTTTATTGCGGTATGACTTTTACCTTAGGTAATGGATCTAGACAACTCGCTTGCCATTGATGTAGACAATTCGCTTAATGGGGATAAAGATTTTTGAGGTTGGTTCCGCAGAGCTGGAAAGCATCAGAGATTTTTCGTGATAGCCTGCTTCTTTTTGAGGTCATCGACCGCTTTCGGGCGTTCGCCCATCTTCAGGATGCGTTTGTCAAACAGTGTGATAACACAGACTTGTTCTGTGTAAGTCTGTATTATCACCAATGTTTGACGAACGCATCCTGAAGATGGGCGAACGCCCGAAACCAGTCGATGACCTCAAAAAGAAGTAGGCTATCACGGAAAATGTCTCTGATGGGGATAAAGATACTTAGTTTCATTCAGGCAAACTAATATAGAATCATCTTATTAGCAGCAGCACGTTAATAATCTGCAATGTGAAAATTCGGCCAATTTCCTTTCAATAAGTGGGAGTATAAAACTACGAATACATAAAGATATTATAGGCCATCTTTATATGTGTGTGTATATAGATATCTTCTATTACTTTGTTCAATAAAAAAAAATCAAGACATTATGAGTGGAGATAAATATTCATTATTTTCTTTCAATTTGGAATAATGAAATAAAAATGTTTCAAGGCCAGACGCTGCCCTCACGAGTGGGTCTAGTAGCTAGCAAACTTACCTTTTATGCGAGAATTCAGGGCTTCGATTCCTGTGAGGGCAAAGACAGTGTTGACCCAGCATTGTGAGAAAAAGTAGTGAGAACGTTAGTACAGAATCTTGATAGAGAAGGCCAGAATGACGGTGGAACCATGGTATGTAGCACATGCTCCCAAATAAAAATCGCAGTCTGCCAAGCCTTGCCGCTCAACTGGGTTGTTTAGACCAAGGTTTAAGACCAGATATTAACACTTCAGGAAATACCTGCTTAGTATTTATACAAACATAAACATGGAAACCTTCATTATCTTCCTTTTTAATATTTCGAATAGTCTGAATTTTGGTCACTTCATAATAACTCAACCGACCACCAATGTGTAAATATATCAATATATATCTACAGAGATAGAAAAGGAGATATATACTAAGAACCTGATCTCTACAAAATTCGATTTCACAAAGAGCAACACATCAACCATGGTTTTGCGATTCTGACCAGATATTTATTTAGGCTGGGCACCTAATATCAAGAGCCAGTCAAATATTTTGATCTAATCGCAATATTCACGGACTTTGTATCAAGATAAAAAGGAGCAATTTCGAATATTGTATTATTACATTTTTCCAGAATAAACTGTTTTTGAAAATCATAGCTGACAAATTTGGGGAATGCAAATAACAATTTTCCCAAGGCACAAAAATTATTATCTAGCACCGGTCTTTGGGAAAATATTGTTACAGAAAAAAGATTAAAATTAAGTGAAAATGCATTTCAAAAATTTAACAAAATAAAGTAACGAACTCACTGACAAAAGAATGAAAGCATCATTTACATATTGTAAATGCATACCACAATCCCCCACATCAATAAAATAAATTTAGTTTCCTTCATCGAGAATCAAATTGGAAATTAAACAAAGATTAATTACAGATATTAAAGCTCAAAATCAATATTATAAGGCCACAGATATAACGCACATAAAACTGAAATAAAGTAGATATCCATTTTCAGGAAGAAAAAATCAGAGTCAGATTCATATGATTACTACAAAGGTAGTAATACATCTTGCCAAACAATAAACAAGCTTTCAAAACAAAATAAAAATTGAATAGACAATTTTAATTACAATTTAACATTCCCCATCACTAGTCATCAAATTAATTTATGGATGCTTTGGAAAAAATTAATGCCACAATTGTTCCCTTAGAAATCTGAAGAATTACATACATGGGCCTCTTTTATCAGAATAAAATAGTCATAAAAAAAAATATATACAAAAATTAAATGCAGGCAACACTAAGATTGTGTTCTAGCAAAACATATATCAAAAAAACTAAAGAGTATTAACTGAGTTCAGATCATTTAAATTTAAAAAATAAAAGTTATTTCAGAAAGCAGTCTTAAACAAGGTTAAGAACATACAAAAACAACAATTTTTATATAATGTTCATACATTTTTTTTAACCATATTGAAATTATAATAAATATTAACTATTTCTGGCCCACTATTTTTCTTTTTATTAAAAGCATTGATAATGTAACTAAGATAGAACTTTAGGAGTTATATGTATTATTTAAAAAAAAAAAATTCAAAATGTTAAAGCAAAGAGCTATAATGAAAACTTAAATGCCCAATTTAAACAACAATTACTTGTAAAGTATCAAACAATAACTTGTACATTTCAAAATTTTGGCGCTATATGTGTCGTCAATGTTTTTCACAACTTCCTGACATGATTTTAGCAAAAAAAAATCAATTTTTTTGTATATCTACAAGTTTTTTCCGTCAAAATCCATGAGTCGCTTAGGATATTGTTTTTGTTTAACGGATACACCATGATATTATTACTTTGAAATTAAAGTCATATCACTATGGCGATATCCTATTAGTGACTCATTAATCCTCCGTTTTTTAGTGACTACATTCATAATAATTTATCATTAAATATGGGAATACTCCTAGGACAACTTAATTCTGAAAACCCACTATTTCTCCCCAATTCTTTCTTTAAGGTTTCTTTTCTCTTATTTTCTTAAGTTTTAAAATTTGTGATACCTGTTCCATCAGGATCTAATAAAATTCCATGGCCTTTTGACTAATTAAACAAAAAAGCGATTATATTGAAAGGCTAATAAGTTAAATTTCAATTAATTTAATTTATTATTTATTAATTATATTCAATTAATTAAGTCAGATTGTAAAATACCACCGGTATTTCGATGTAAGGCCTTCCTGGAAAATCAACTCGTGACTACTTACTGTAAATTCTATTTTTCTTTTTTTGCTTTTCCAAAAACGTATCACTGAAGTATTTTTCGACACTTAATCATTTACAACTTAAAGTAATAATATATCAAGTAGATAATTAAAAAAGTATAAATTAAATTATTGTCTAACCATCCAACGGAGGATTTTTGGGCAACCATTTTTTATTTTTAAATTATATTTTTATATTTATTATTTTAACCTATTTTCCAAGCAATAACTCAAATGCAGAACAAGTCTGAATCATACTGCAATTACTAAAAATCATATTCTATGTTTTAAAAAAATATTTTAATAGTTCACACTATCTCCTAATCTTATAATACTTATATTCAAAATACACTCGTTGAAGGAACTAATAACATTTTGCGCATTAAAACTGTTGAAAAATTAAATAATGTATATGTAAAAAAAATTAATATAAAAGCAATGGTATATAAAAAAAATTCTTAGCCCAAATAGGAAATACACTATATAATATAGCCACGAATACTGAGGTTGAGATAAACAAAACAATCCTAAACAATTAAAGAGACTGTAATGAAACTGAAATTAGCATTAACGGCTATACTTAGTTTAAGTGTATAAAAAGATGTATTTTTTCCTTTCAAATGAATGGAAGTGCAAAGAGGTGTCTCTGAATTAGAGAAACCTGATTAGATAACATTCATATAAAAACATCTGTACAAACAATGCACTTATTCAATAAATAACTTAATTAAAATGTTCAATGCTTAAACTCCAAATAAAAACAAAAACAAAAAAAATTATAAAAAAATATAATAATAGTAAACAAAAAAATAATAAATAATAAAACCAATAATTAATAGTAATAATTAATTAATTAATAATAGCAAATGATTTATTAATACTCCTTAGTGATTTTTGTTTTCCTATATATGAACCGTCTAATCGGTTATATTGGTTTCAAGAATTTTAATTTCCTTTTAAAAAACGAAGTTTAACATTTATAGATATTTCCACGTTGTTTCAAGATTCTAAACCAATCTAATCAAAAATTAATAGTACAATCTTAAGGATCCCAAACATTTTAACATTTTAAAATAAAATAAAAACAACTCGTTTCGTCTTCATATTTATAAACTAGGAAATTTATTTGGTCACTCTAGTAGCTTTCTTGTTTGTATAGTTATTGATAATAAATAGTGAAATAAACAGTTCTCTCCCACAAAAGATTTCAAAAAAAATTGTAATCTAATTCATGGACCTCTTATTTTGAATAAAATCATCAAGAATTCTAGAAAACAGGCAGTATATCCGGGCGAGAGAAAAAGTCAAACGAGTATTTTTGTTATGGCATCTTTGCAAAAGCATCTTTACCGTGAAATAAAACTGTTGTTTTCAAAAAAAAAAAAAAAAAAACGATTGTTTTCTGTATACAGAAGGCAAATGTAGAGACTAGAATAATTTTCTGCCTCATACAACCTTGACATTTAGGAGAAAATCCTAATAGGGTCGAACTCAAATCTTTTCTACAACTATTTGAGTCACGATTAATTTCTGATGCAAATTAACTTGCTAGATGCAGGTGAAGAAGTGTATTATACAATCAGTAGAGAAACTAAATATGAAAATCTTTGTCAAACTAAGAGAATCATTTTTATTTTTATTTACATGTTACCAATGATGGGGTCCCGAAACCTACTAATTGGCCTTTTCCAGCTCTAATTACAAACATATTAAAAAAAAAAACTTCAATACAGCCAGATCTTCGTTTCACAGTAATCAACCTTACTAAAAATAAACAACAATGCATAATGTACATGATCGGAACAGACAATCTGAAGTAAAGAATGTTCAGTAAATAATTTTGGCTTTTCCACTGTATGGCCAGGTCATAAATCTGCTGCAGACCACATAAAAGTCATTTTTAAAACCCTGATGAAATTAAAACAGCATGGCACTGTAATTTTTTTTAAATAAGAGAATTGAAAGTCACTATTTCCTTATTTTGAGCTTTCGCAAAAACTGTCCGCCTAAATAAAAAAACCTAAGAAAAAACTGAAAGAATTGTAGACACCATTGCTAACTTCATCCCCTCCACCATAAAGTGCGAAGGTGGGCAATCAGTATTATGATATTAAATAATTCCGATAAATCTACACAACTAATTTTAATGTTACATTAAACTGATCCTATGGCAATTATATGAATCTAATTATAGATTAGCTGAAAAAAGTGCACTTGCCTTCTTAATAAACGAAAAATTTTATAACCCTTCTCCAAAAGGACACGATCTTGAAATGGAGGAGAAGGGACTTAGTGATTGCTACGCTGATCTTGAATTAGCATAACATGCTATATCATGCAGAATTTGGGCAAGCGGAGTTGGAAATACCTGCCTCCATTCTAATTCTCTCAATGTTTGTTCTCCTTCACTAACTGTCATACTCTGTACTTCTTGACATACGCTAACTGTCGCCTTCCAAATTGTTTCTAAAAAAAATATATTTTTTTTATAGGAAACAGTATGAATAATACACATCAGCAATAAAGAACAATTCTAAGGAAATTCAAACCAACTTCCAAATTTCGGAAGTGTGAGATACTTTTACTAAATGAGATTATTAGTGTGATGATATTATTTAGTCTACATGCCACCAGATACTAATTTTTAAGAAATCACTTTTTAATAACTTTTTACTTTTAATAAAAGCTAACTATTTATGTTCCGTATTACTTCTAAAACAAAATTTTGCCCCCATTCTGTTCAGCGCCGATTTGATATAGTAACTGGAAGGGAACTGTATTTGTTTTTTCAATATCTAATATATTACCTAAATTCTTCAGTGATCTTTGATAATCTGCTGGATCCAAAGCAGTGAGAGCCTCCACACTGATAATTTCAGCCATTCCTTTAATTCCTTCTAAAAATGGAAATAATCCTGGGCTGGCCACGATTGTAGAACCAGGACGGATGTGATCATTTACCATTGCTGCTAGTTTCTGGCTGTCCTGAAGGGTAAAAAGAATTATTATTATTTTGTTTACATTTATTGCATACATTCAAATGTTTTTGACTTATTTACACAACCATGTTCTGTTAAAACTACTATCCAGCAATGCGATCCATGAGAAACGAGCAAAATAATATGATATGAAATGGACAGATATATGAAATTCGATCTGAACTGAAATAAAAAAATATAGTGAATATTTTATGTTAAAGTTAACAAAATAGAAATATTCATATTTCCCAATACATTTTTAATAAACGAATTAATTCATTTTATTTGCCTATTATTCTTAACTCTGTTAAGAGTTTACGGCCCAAATCAAAAGGAAAAAAAAAATTCTGGAAGAAATTTTAAATAATTATTTAACCAGAAGAAATAAATTGACGATTAGGTATATCAATATAAGGTATTAATTTTACTTTTATTTGCAATTAATTTTCAGGATGAATTCTAATTTAAATAGAACTGAATGTCTGAAAAAGGAAAATTATGACACTTGGAAAATGCAAATAGAAGCATAATTAATTAATTAAAAACGTATATTGCCATATATGTTGGGGGTGAATTTAAAAAAAAAACTGCACTAGATAAAGGAAATGGGGAGTCGATAAAAACAGTCTCAAAATGGAGCAACATTGATATTAAGACTAAAGCGACTATCTTATCTATTGGTCCTTTAAAATTAAAACAGTTTAAGTGCTGTAATACTAGTAATGAAATGAAGCCTACGTGATCGGGAGTAATATTCATTTCTATAATTGTACATCATCAACAATTTATTTTTGCAGCATAATTAAAAGATTTAAAATGTAAATTGTATAATCTTATTAAATTAATATCAATGGAGCATGTAGACACATTGAAATAAAAAAAAAGTAAAAACTAATAATGAACATTGATCAAAACTAGCTAGTATCTATCAATATCTAAAGACCGGCAAAAAAGCTACACTTTTAAAAAGGCGTGAACGAGCGTGAACACATTAATAAATAATTGACGCAGTTGACAAATTAGCGGAAATGGAAGTAGACATTAACCCGGATAGCTGCTATATAGCATGCATAAAATTTAATGAAAATTTCCATTGAGCCACAGATTCTCATGGCAAACTACCAACTCCAGACACTGAGTATAAAAATTATTGAAGAAAGCGACACTCGGCAAAATGATTTTAAAACAGTATAATAACAGTACAAATCGAATGCTATGTATAGTAGCTAAAACTTTAATAAATATCGAAACCAAAGGAAAGAGGCCGTAAGTAAAAATAAAATAATCACAACCTAGCGATTCAAGTAGTAAAACCGAATTTAAATTCGTTGCCAATCATAAAGAAAATCATAAAGCAGAATGAAAAAATAAATAAAAAGAAAAACATCCAAATGCTAAAGTATCTATTAATGCAAATGAAAGGGGCTATTGTGCCAGCTCTTCTAAGCTGCATAAATGGTGCCCTGATAGCGGGGCAACTTCGAATTTCCGCAACAAACACGTGAATTTATGGAATTTGAAAATTCACATAGAGCTATATATAAGTTAAACCTGCAAATTAATAGCTACAGATTAATTACAGAGATTAATAGCTAAGGAAACGTAGAATTTACTACTGAAGTACTTGGTGAGTCAAAAAACATTTTGTTGAATAATGGTTGTTTGTTCCTGAGTTAAGAACATTTAAACTCGGGTGCGAAAATCACAAATTGAAGTTTTATTCACATAGGGCAAGGCAGTGATGGAACCACCAAGAATATTGCGAATAGAGTTAGAAATTTATATTATGTAAATGAGCTCGAAGGGTCTACGAGCAAAGTAACAGCGAATAATGCATTTACTTCACCTTCAGCTTCAGAAAATCTGGAATTATGGCACCGTCGCCTACAGCACTTAAATCTGAATGATCTTGATGTTCCGCATGGAGGAACAATGAAAGGTTAACCTTCATGAAAGAACTTGTAAATGATCTGAAATGTCTGAGGGAAAATGCTGGCAATAGTTAGTTCAGACGTTTGTGGCCCCTTGCGGATAGAATCTAATGGCAAAGCGAAATACTTTTTAACCCTCATCGATAATCGAACCGTCCGTTCTAAAGGACAAGTTCTCAATCACTTCAAGGAAAGTGCATGCCTAATTACAGTCGCAAGACTGGCTGATCGCATCGTATAATGAAGTGAAGATCAAACAGTTCGAAGTAGAGACTACGAATAAAAAACAAAAATGAATGAGACCACTTAAACATTTAAGTGAAGCCCACAGAAGCAAAGTGAGACCGGGAAAGACACAAAGAAGATATTGTAAGAGTTATGCAAGAGTGGAAGAATCTGTCTTCTAAAGAAATCTCTCTCTGGCTTATAAATATGGTGAATTGTTTACGTGTAAAGTTGAAAACATAAAAATACTTTATTTCAAGAGTATTTAAATAAACGAATTTAATTATCTTTATTTGCTTTTTATTTACAACTCTGCTAATATGTTCTGAATAAATTAACTTATGAATTCTTCAACCTGGATAATTAATACTATCAAAATTGATGAAATGTTTCAGAAATTTTCTCGCCCTTTTGTAAATAGCTGGTAAATTAATTTTCGAAAATGTTACACCTATACAGAAATTATAAATATTCGTTTTAAATGATAAGATTTTTAACGATAAAGAGAAAAACAATAAACATTTAACAAAACACAAAGAACTAGCATACTAATAAAATTACACGAAGCATTTTTAAGACCTACTTGCTTGCATTAAACAGTCGCAATACAAAGGATTCATCCTCTCTGAATCGCCTAATTACATGATTTTCTGTTCCATAAATTCATTAAAAATTATATAAATGTTGACCAATTATTCTATTTATTGTTGAATTACTAGAGGTAATCGTAACAAATTAATTAAAAAATACCAAAACAACTAAACTATTTAAAACAATCTAACATGCAGTTGACGAATAAAATCTAAAGACATTACATTATGTGAGATGCATTCTAAGTATGTGTGGCAGCACCTAATAAAGTACTTTATATATATAAATAATAAATATAAAAAATCTAAATTATATATCTATAATATATATATATATATCATAAGCGAAGAATTGTTATTTCATAAACAACTACAACTTCACATTAAAATTACACATCGCTTATGACAACTCACTCTGTATAGGAGCACCTAAAATTATTTATTTATTTTTAATCCTTCTGAACGATGGTCTTACATGCATCACAGTAAAACATAGCTTTGACTTGAAATAAATGAAAAAATATGAGATACTTACTAAATACATTCCAAGGTAATACCTGGCCAAATAAATTAAATTACTATTATCTGATAAAATAAAAACTTTACTTATAATACATTATCGACTTATATTGTTTTTTTTTGGTAGAAATTATCTGACTGAATTAAATATTACTAGTTATTAAACATTTCATTCTTGCAGTTCTAAATTTCTAATAACCATTAGTAGCTCCCCTTTGATGCCAATCATTTTATTAAAAAAATATTAGTTTTATATATGTATATATAAACAATGAAACTAATATTTCATGAATAAGCTGGCTTTCATCCAATACATATACATCAAACAGTCCCCAAATAAACCTGTACAAAAATACTCATTTTCTCAATTTTTCAGTCTTCTTATTCCTGATTCTGCTTTGATTATGTGACTGTATCAGTTGCATAAGTCAGGAGCTAATTAACTTTTCAGAAAATTTAGTAGCTACATAAAGCAAAATTAATTAAAAATTGAAAAGTATATTACCAGAGATTTACTCTCCAAAATGTGTGCCCATATTCTTGCTGGCATATGTGAAGTATCAGCCATACACAAAATGCGCTTGTTGTAATTATTATTATGAGGAACTGTGGTCATACATCCATCAGGAAAAGTATCCACTAGTACAACAGAATTTTCTCCGCCAAGATATCCCAAATCTGGATGGCTTTGCATATACCAGTCGGTTACTGTTGTGCAAGTAGAATAAATTCTTTTAGCCATTACTCCTTTCACTGTTTTATTTTCTTTAGTATAATCTTCTAGAGATATGCCATCGCACCAGGCTGTTATAGTATCAAGTATAACTTTAAAGCTGCAGTGGAAATCTGCTAACGGTGAATTTGTTCTTATTGACGCTTTTTTCTTACACATCGGACAGGACCAGTGGAACTTATCAACAATTCTAGCTCGTTTCCATTCCATTGGTTTAAGACCCAAGCAGTCAGGATTCACGCACTTCTGAGCTCGCTGTAATAAACCAATGTCCTTTAACCAATCAATTAATTCACCATCTTTCCCCTCTTCAAGTAATGGCTTAATTGTCATTTGAAAATAGTCAGTCAACCTAAAAAAATATATATTCCTATATATATTTTGAGCAATAATTTGTTCTACTTAGAAAAAATTGAGAGGTAAAAGACAAACACAACTGTTAATTCACTAATATCATCTAGACATTTTCAACACAACAGAAATAATCAAAAAATGAAAAATTAAGTTCTACATCTAATTTAATATGGATTCTTTACTTACTTCACGCTGGATTTATTGAAGAGTGCATTAGATTGTTCACCTTCACTTCTATCTACCTCCATAGCTACACTAATTATTTTAATTATCGTTCAATATGCAAAATATTACATAAAATTCTCTGCTAATGCACCGCCATTACGGTCACTTCTACCACTACACGAATAGATATGGACAAAGAAGAGACCTCTACAACCAATCAAAAAATACATACTGGAAGACACAAGCAGCATTCTATTGGTCTACAATACACGACTAACGCCGTACTACAAAACAGAAATCGATTCAAATATCTAGATAAATTTTTCGATTTTATAGTAAATAAGCAGAAAACCTATGTGCTAACCTTTCCTATAAATTCTCACTTAGATCAGAATTGTTGATGGGAGTTACAAGTAAATCGAGTAACTAACAGGTTCCAAAACGAGGTTTTCTTATTATTAAGTCACACCTCAGAAATAAGTTTTTTTATTTTTAGTCTCCCCTCAAAAATAGGTTTTTTAAAGAAAATATTGTTTATTGTTTCTTCCATAAATGTCAAGATGTTTTTCTAGACTTATGTCATGTAATTAAACTATGGAAACAGACAGATCAGAATTATGCGGTTGTAAAGGCATACGCACTTGTCTTAAATGTGAAGCAATCTTTAACATCACTCCAAAATATCAACCAAATTTAGCAGTTGTAAGTAGTTTATTAGTTGTAAACGTGTAATACAATTAAAATAGCAGAAGTTTTTTAAATGTTAATTTAATTTTTATATTAACTGTACATCAATAACTGCACAAAGACAAAAATACATACTGCAAAAAGCAGTAGACAAAATACTATACATAGAAAAGTGACTGTAATTTCATAAATCACAACATATTTTTATATGTCTCTAAGCAACAGGTTGTATTTATTTTATTACAATGCTCCCTATAAATAAAATAAATGTATATTATGCAAAACATCTATGAACAACGATGCACTAATCATGGACAGCCACAGAACATATCCTATCAATTTCACGAAATTGGATTCATAAATAGGAAGTACCTTTATGAAGATATTGAGCTACTGGTTGCTCATCTATGAAACTCTTCCTTAACCATTCTCTTCCTCCACAGCTGAACTTGACGCCAACAATAGTAGTCTTCAAATTCATTACCGCTTACAGGCTTGCTTTGTCAATGAACATCTTGCTTGAATATTTGTTGAATTACATTTATTTGTTTCATTCTTTGTTTGTTCGTTATCTTTACAGTCTCCTTTTTCTTCAGTAGAAGAAATGCTATATTCAAGTATTTGTGAAGGTATCTCTTCTTCTTCGAAGACCAAATTCCTGAAGAAAACAACATCTGATTTTTTTTATATTCTCACTAATATGCCTCCTTTTCTCCAAAGTATGCTACAAGTTAGTCTTTTTTTGTCGTCTTGTCAAATTTCTTTCTTTTCCATTTCATTTCATGTATACTTTTGTCTGTCAGTAACTGATCGGAAGAATTCTTTAGTTATTTTTCCTTTAGACTTTTTTCCCATACGTATTCCGATTAGTACATACTTTCTTACTTTATAAGCAATTTTAGCGCACTATAAGTACCGCATTCTGTTAGCAGACAGGTACATCTTCATCAGACAGTTGACATCTTCAGATGCTTCTTTAGCCACACTCTCTGCCGTTTCGTTACCAACTTCTCTAACATGAACTTTTAACACTACTGAAATATATGCTAATTTTTTTCTTTTCATAATTTATATAAAATTTGTGCTTATATTTTTTAATAATTGTGCTTCTTGTTGTTGAAATAATATTTTTTGCCTATTTTGCTGCATCACTTATAATAAATTGTTTGCGGAGTAATCCGTACTGCTTGTCACCGGTTATTGTTTGATTGTAAATAGTACTTATGCTGCTAATCGTGAGTCTTTCTAATATTTTTCCCTTGACTTCGGGGCTATTCACCCATTCTGCGCCGCGTGGCCCAGTATCAGAGCTGGCGACTGATGTTCGTTTTGTTGGATATCCAGGGGGTTTGTAAGAACAATCTCGGGCGCAATCAACTTCACCTCATAAAGAAAGTAAAAGTAAAAAGATGAAAATTGGTATTTCGTTTAGGATACGCTATGATAAGGTTTTGGTGAAAAATCGTTCGGCCAAATGTTCCACTTTACTGAACAGATTTTTCAGTTTTTTCGATTTTATTGAAAAAGGACGCTTATAGAGGGGTGACGTTAATGTCTTTCCTCTAGTGTCATTCAATATATTATACCATTGTATCGTTTACATAAAATAAGAAATATGTAATGTGTGCGAGTTTTATTAAATCGTTGCATTAAATGAATTTTCCCGAAAAAATGTTTCAAATAAAAGTTGTACCTTTCTATATGATTAGTTGATAAACCAAGTTTCAAGAAAATCGTTGGATTCGTTTACCGAGAAATTCGCAAAAAACTGAAAAATCTATACAGTAAATTGGAACATTTCGCCAACCATTTTTGACCAGAGCCTAATTGTTGCGACCCCTGGTTGCACCTAAACGAAATACAAAGTTGCAACTTTTTTGCGATTTTCCGTGTTTATGTTGACCTCATGCAGAACTGACCATTTTCTAAAAACAACTTGTTCTGATTCTGGGGACCTCCAAATATATATTTCCGGTGAAAACTCAATTTTGAACATTTGACACAATAAATAAATAATAAATCTAAACTATGTAGATTGCATTAGATATTCGTGTCCACAACAGATTTTTTTTTATATTAAATACAAATTTTAGATGTTTGGCAATATTGTTTATTGGCTGAAAATAATGGATGTTCCTCTTTTTTTATGTTGCTTTCCATGTTCTTCCTTTGAAGTAACAAGGAATCTTGTTTTTTGCACTGCAACTCGACTCACAATTTTGCTTGATATTTTTCTTTAATTTCAAAGACTTTATTGATCAAACGTACTTCTTTTGTTCTATGCACAGATGGGTATCTGCCAGAAACCCATACAATTATCAGTTTCGAAAATACAAACCCCTTGCAAATCCGGTGTCTAGGGTGCCCTCGTAGGAAATCGTTCAAACTTGTTATCGAGTATTATCCCACATTATCGATAATTTGAACATATATTAATTACCCCGGAGGAGGAAGTTGGTTAGCAGTTCTTCAAGAAACTTCGCATGCATCCCCGCTGATCGCAGCCTAATAATACGAACAATTCTTACGTTGACATTTCCAGCACTCTTATACTATATAGGACCTGCAGAGGTAATTGATTTGTGCACCTACTGGGTTCAGGGTACCCACAGCCACTCAGTAGCTCATCAAGTCATCACTCATTAAACATTGTGTACATTAACAAACGACTAAACTCTATAAACAGACATTAACAATCAAGAGAGCACAGAGATCTTTTAGAGGTGAATTTGATTTTATAGCCGCTCCCTCTACACATCTATATATATTAATTAATTGCCTATCTTGTTGTTTAGTGATGTCATTATAGTGTTAGCAGCCATAACTTATATCTTCAGGGCTCCTATTTTCTTTTCTTACTCCTTTACTTTATTTTTTAACTGGTATGCTTTTGGGTCTTTTTGGATAGATGAGCCTACCATCTACTGCTTTTATAAAAACATTGACCAGGACTGATCCTCTATCTTACATGACTGACACAGGAAACTTCATTTAAAATCCAAATCTCTAACAACAGTTTTGACATATTTTGTATTGTAGTCTTCCAGAGTTAAGCATACTGACTATAACTGATAAAACAATAATAAATATCCGGGGATTGTACATTTTATTAGAGACATCCATAAATTGTACTTAGAACAGAATAAAAATACCTCACATAGAAACGTGCACATTAATAGTATGAATATATTTCTTTGCAATAATTATTCCTGATTTTTTTTTTAACTTCAACACTCAATCTTATTTCTGTAATCAGACACTTTTTTTTAAGACCGAATATGCTTCTGTGTATTGCATCTCATGTGATAGATGTTGGCCTGGATGGAATTCTGTAGAACATGAAAAACATGTAGGAAAATTTATACGAGTTGATGGAATTCATATTATAGAAAATTTTATTACTTTGGAAGAAGAAACTCGATTAATAAATGATTTAGAGTTGTTGCCTTGGGAACTTTCCCAGAGTGGAAGGAGAAAGCAGGTACTTGAAAAAACATGTATGCAAATAAATATATAAGTTTTAGGTAACATTAATTAGGAGAAATATAATATTTTAAATGTGGTGGTTGGTTCCGCAGTGCTGGAAAGCATCAGAGACATTTGCCGTGGTAGCCTGCTTCATTTTGTGGTCATCGACCGGTTTCGGGCGTTCGCCCATCTTCAGGATGCGTTTTTTAGACAGTGTGACAACACAGACTTGCACAGGAGTGTGAAACTAACTTTGCTCTGTGCGAGTCTGTTTGTCACACTGTCTAAAAAACGCATCCTGAAGATGGGCGAACGCCCGAAACCGGTCGATGACCACAAAATGAAGCAGGCTACCACGGAAAATGTCTCTGATAATATTTTAAAGTTTGCATTTTGTTAATGAAATTTTTGAAATCAAGAATTTTTTCAAGAATAATACATATCAATAGTAATTTATATATTGATTTTTTAATTATGTAGGATAAAGTATTTTATTTGTTTATATTTGAACTAGCCAATTTTGAGATTTTGTCGCAGTTTTATATAAAGTTATAAAATAAAAAAAATTCTTACCGAGCATAAATGTCCATGCCCAATATTATTTTCTTGTTTATATTTTGAGACTTTTTTTATAATAATTTCAAGTTAGGTCAAATTTTTTATATTTTATTATTGGTGAGGCCAACAAAATAATCAAAAAAACTTTGGGAAATGACATTTATGGTCAGTAAAAAAAATTTTTTTTTTTAATTTTACATAAATCTGCGACAAAATTTCTGAATTGGTTAGTACAAAATTGTACATTTATTGATCGAACGTCCATTTTTAGCTTTATTTCTTTTTCAAGATAAAATAATTTTAAAAAGGTTAATAGCGTAGTCATTAAAGAACATAAGGATTATCACGTTTTTATAGTACTACAATTTTAATTGAGTGATACTATCTTTAATATTCATCCTTATAATTCCTTAAATAAATGTATGAGAACAGAAGTATTGAGAGAATTTAATTTCATATTTAAGTTTGTTCACAAAATATTACTTATCCCATAATTTTTTCGAAACTAATGACATATATGTTCTTTTTATTTTTAGAATTTTGGTCCCAAGTGTAATTTCAAGAAGAAGAAGCTACGTTTAGGTAACTTCAAAGGATTTCCAAAATGCACAAAGTTTGTACATGAAAAATTTAAAAATATAGAACTATTAAAAGATTTTCACACTGTAGAACAATGTACTTTGGAATATGATCCTAGCAGAGGTGCTTCCATAGATCCCCACATTGATGACTGCTGGATTTGGGGTGAGCGAATAGTCACAGTTAATTTGATGGCAGACACAGTTTTAACATTAACGCCATATAAACCTGATAAAAATCGTTATAATCATGATTTTGCCCCAGAAGAGTTCAAACAGACAAATATTGAATTACTTCAAGTTGTTAGAATTCCATTGCCAAGAAGGTCCTTAACAGTTCTGACAGGAGAAGCTAGATACTCTTGGCTTCATCAGATATATCGTGAAGATATTTGTTCACGTAGACTATGTTTAGCTTTTCGTGAATTTACTTCTGCATACTTATCAGGAGGAGAACATTCAGAAGAAGGAAAAGAAATTTTAAAAACTGGGAAACAATGTTGGATTTAACCTTTTAATTGTAAACAGACATATTATGCAACCTTGAGAAAAGTGTGGTATTGTTACATTAGTTTTATGTGATTAAATAATAGTATTTAAATAATCGTCTAGAGTATCTTTGGGCTTTTATTTCTATATTAAAATTAAGTAAATAAAAAAAATAATAGTAATATCTCTTTCTATATATAAAGTAGTATGTATGTACTACTACATATATAATGTCGTTATAAACTCCTCGGAATCAAAACACACCACCGGAATAGGAATGAAAAAGAAACAACAGACAAATTTGCCACATTCACATACATCGGACCACCTTGCTTCACTCACGTACAAACTCACGAACTTTTTTAAAAAACTGGGCATTAAGACATCTTTCAGAACTAACAATAAATTAGGCAACAAAATCCGCACTCATACTGAGACTACTGACGTAAATGATAGCAGCGGGGTTTATGAATTAAAATGCTCGGACTGTAGCAACATTTACGTTGGCCAGACAGGCAGAAAAATCAAGGAACCATTTGCCGAACACATCAGATCATACAAGTACAACAAAACTGATTCAAATTATGCCAGTCACCTAAACACAAACCCGACATCTCCACCACGATAAAATTAATACACCAGGCAAAAAAGGACGACGACTAGACGTACTAGAACAACCTGAAATATATATACCCAAGACACAAAACCTTATAAACGAACAGACAAAATTCGCCAGTGAAGAGCCATTCAAAACCATCTTCCCACAATAACAATAATACACGCAATAAGCAATACTCAACTCACCGGAACTGAATAGGTTTTAAGTTTAAAAATTACATAGATTTTAGTTTCAGTTTTAAATCTGCTAGTTTTTAAGTCTGTAGATACGAATCATAACTGCCTTAAGGTGTACATATGTGAATAATGTATTCCAGTCGAGAAAATAAAATGTTAAGCTGAATGTACGTTATATTAACCTTGGGTAACACACTTATATAATTTTTTCAATGCTATATTTATAAAAGTCCTTACTTAAGCTAGTTTAAACTTATTATATTTAGGCATATAAAGAACCCATATTTAAGTATACATGCGTGTGTGAATTATGAAATTGAGTTTAATTATTGGCAATTTTAAATCCAGACTTGTAATTATGTATGTTATGGTTCCGCAGCTATTGTCATGAAACAGTAATAAGGTCTTCGGGTTTACAATAATAATCTTTTCTAAACAAGTTTTTGCCTTGATAACTAGACCAACACTGGTAAGAACACAGTGGAAGGTTGTTGGTTTAATATAGGGTAGGGCGGGCTTAACTAGCCCTCCATTTTGCACATGTTGGAGAGGCTTAATTTTCTTCCATTTGGGACTGATATGGGATGTAGAGATTTCTTCTTTCACTGTCTTCTTGCCAAGAATAAAGGAAATTCTCGAATAATCATTAAGGCTACTTGAGCGTTAGCCACAATAAACAGTTAGTTAACAAGTTGAAGTGGACTTTAGTAGTGACTAAAAGTTATATGCTGCACTAGATGGAGGAAATCACTGCAAGTTAAGGTAATTACCTTACGTTGAAGAGAATGCTCTGCTCTGTGCTTATAGTCATTACTCCGATATTGTTTCGTAGTTTGAGAGGGTGTCAAGATTGTATTTAGGCTGTCAGTATTATCTAAAACTCTCTGCCAATTGGTGGGATACACAGTAAGGACATCTTCCTCTCCAGCTGTGCAATGTGAATTTAATGTAAGATCTTTGACTTGAGACCGCGTCATTTCCTAGTGGTTTGGGCATTTTATAAACCGATGATTAGCCCGTATTGCTTCAGGGTAATTGACGTTATTAACAAGACTGATCTGGCAAAAATATAGTGAATGGTTGGATAGTAGATGGATGCTCCATCTTTACAAGAATTACTGTTGATTAGTAGGCGGGGCTAAATTTTTTCTCCATTTTATCGCTCGCACATTATTGGAAAAAGTTTTATAATTTTTTTCCTAACAAACAAATGCAACAAAGAAGAATCTGCATGCTAAAGGAAATAATAACAGATTAAAAAATTAGAAGTTTGCTCACCTTAATATATTGGGTCTACTAAACTCTGCAAATCCCCATGTTTCGTGTGTGCATCATATTCATAACCTAATTGGCTAACTGTCATGCCGTTTTTATAATATTACAATTAGTATTCATACTAAAATAGGGCAAACATAACTTATGGTCTGCCCTCAAGAGAGTAAGCGCGCGAAAATAGTCAGGAACATCAGAAAAATGCATGGTACAACGGATAAAATACCAGATGTAATCCAAATCCAGCATTTCGGACCCATCTACATACATATTCAACATATATTTTTTTTATTGCTGTATTGGAATTTACAACTGCAGATGCGATTTGTTCCTACATGAAGTACTAAATAGATTAGCACATTGACATGAGAGAATGACTACCCACTGGCGGCTCTACAAGAACGAATTTGCCGTTTCCGCTACATGTATTATTTGAACTACATTGAGGGGACCACCGTAAGTACATTTTTACCTTGTGAAAGAGAGAAAAGGACAAAATAAAAACAACTCAAATAGTAATCCGAACTTGAACCCAACTTATTAACAAAACACATATGTATCTTGTCTTACAAAATTTTCAAACAATTACAAATCATATGTTCAATTATTAATAGAATTAATATAATAATTACATTTGTTATAGTTACTAGAGTATTTCTTACAAATAATATCCTCACGGATCAACTTGAAGACTGCAATCCCATTCCTGACACATTACAATTAAAACGTTGACTGCTTTTGGTCCATCACTCACTCCTTTTTCAATGTACAAATTTAGGTTGCCACCTTTGCACTTGACTCTTGTTTCAAATAACTTCAGAAGATCGCCAATCACAATTTTTTCTTCGGACAAACTGTTTGCAGATTATAGTAGTAAATGGAGTAAAGACTTTTGGATACATAATTGAATAAAGGATTAGTCAGTAAACATTAATATAAATTCTATAAACAAAACCAACAAATAGGATTTATTGTTTGACTTTAAAGATCAGCTTTGTTTTTATGCAGAAAAACTTTTGTAACAACCTAGTACTTGTGCTTTAACTAGAAAATGATCGTAATTTATTACTGCTGTCTATAATACTCCCTACCTGTTTATTAGAATGGCGACAATCAATAAAACGTAATCGATCTAGTTGCTCATAGTGTCATCAGGAAAGAATCAAGTTTCCAGGTGGATTTCTTTATCTTCTTATCAGCAGCAAAATCCATTATTTTTGTGAACTCATCGTAATTGTTGAAATCATGTTTACTATATCGCCCAATTAATGGTCTCTATAAGTTTCCTTCCCAACTCGCATTATTCTCCGAGGATAATCTTGATCGTACCCCGAATTTCATTGAACACACATTCCACATATGTTAAAATCCTTTGTTAATAACGGTTACCTCGTCTTCATTAAGATCATGCACCCTGATTAAAGTATCATTTGCAAATCCCCTTAAGTTGCAGGAGGAACATTCCTATTTATTGGTTGAAACGTTGTTTCAAAAATACGTTGTTAATTGTAAGGTCATTATTTGTTATATTTAGGCATGCTGGACTTTAAATATTAGGCTAACATTCAGATTTATGCTTGCTGATTTGTTCTCATCTAATCTTTTGTAAAACGGAGATGTCTTTCTACTTCTGGAGTTCCTTTCTAGTTGATGGCGGGTCCAGGTGGTGAAAACTCCGTATTAATTATCTTACGATGGCATGATAACTTATTTCAAAAATGGTATACAAAATAATTACATAGACTTCTAGGCGGCTGGTAAGTCTTGGCCCTTATGGGCTATGCGCCAAAGGTAAGGTAGTCTGGATGGCGAATATATTATACATATTCGTAGTTGTACATATTCAAGAGCGCTAATGTTCAGACTAGTAACTTCCTACCAAATAAATGTTATGTATGTGCCTTATGATCAACTTTTAGAAAAAAATATATGTGATTATTCAGAAAATCAAATTTATAAATCGAGAGAATTGACATTTTATTAGCAATAGCTTGTTTAATAAGAAATTAAGAGCATGAACCAAATGATAAACCCCAGTAATGCAATCGGACCTCTCCCATTCAATCTACGTCTCAGCCTTTTTGAACTTTAAGACATATTCCCGAAATATTGAAACAGAAATAAGTCTTCCATTCATTCATACAATTGATTTATCGCTTCCATCATCAATATTATTATTGTAATAAAAGCGTCGTAATCTATGAGCTTTTTTTTAACATCTAGTTGATAATATAAGAAGTTATTACAGTAAATGTAGATAAATAAAACCAAGTATTTATTGATATACATATAATAATTTTGTTGAATTTGCTGTGCAAATTTGATGTTACGAAATAAATCTGTCCTTATATATTTTGGTCAGGTTGTACTAAAAAATTATAAAATTGTATTTCAGTTTACTTTTCTTAAACCAGATTAACTTTCATAAATAAAAGTTGTGGCAACATTGTGTTTAGTAAAGTTAGCTGTTATTGAAATCTAGCAAGGGAGAGGCTGATTGGTGATACGCGGTGTCAACTTGTTATTGTTATTATGCTCAATCCTGTGAAGTAGTAGAGCTACTATAGGGCGAATACTTAGTGATTGCTTCTTCTAATGTGATCCTGTTTAATCTTATATCTGATTTAATACTGTAGAGATTTTACTTACAGAAATATGGATTCAATAGGGATGAGTTGCATAAAATATTTACTTTTTTTGTTTAACCTTCTTTTTGCGGTTGGTATTTTTTTACCTTATTTTTCTGTAAATCGAATAAAAGCAGACATATATTATTTCATTCATGAAGAACAATTACATTTTCTTTTTAGGTTTCTGGTATAATAATTTTTTCTGTTGGAATCATGATTCAACAAATGTATTCCAGTTATTCGCTTTTTATTGGAGAAAAATTGTTCACTCTTCCATTCATTTTTATTATTGTTGGCATTTTTATATTTGTTGTTGCTTTCTTCGGGTGCTGTGGAGCAATAAAAGAGAGTAACTATATGTTAATCACGGTATGTATGCATTCTTTTAGTTATATACAATACAATTTAACCTGGAAATCGTGTATTAGTGGATTACATAAGTTCTAGATTTCTAAAAATATACTAGAAAGTAATACTTTAAACAGCCAAATAAACCAATCAAAAATCAAGCAGGCCGGGCGGTTTTAAAATCAATTTATAATTCTCGTAAGCAAAAGATGTAGATAGGCAATATGAATTAGTGATAATACTGAGGTTAGTCCATGTTTTTTAAAGAACTAATAAGAAGATTTTGCAAAAGTTTTCTCTCTTTAGTACATTCTGTTAATGAATTTTAAAATAAGAGTATATATAAATAATATTTAAATTCTAACTTTCCTAATAAAGATTTTTGGGATTTTGATATATTATTATAAATGTTCTTCTGTTCAGAATGATTTGCTGAAACTTTTTTGAATTTATAAGGATTAGCATCGTAAAGTTATTGTTTTTATATAAATAATTGATTGTATTTCAACAAATTCCAACTTGAGAAAATTTGTCTGTTAGAGATGTGAGAAATACAGAGCTTCGCCTAAACTTATGAGTTGTCATTTTTGACTTTACTTGTGCATGAAGAAGCTCTACGTGAACATGATTCCGAAAGATAGACTGCCTTACTTCATGTGTACTTATGTAGATGATGATTTGATCATCTTCTCTTCTGTTGGGACCCTCTGAGGGATTAAGCTTTAGTTAGTTTCACATTACTTTCCGACATAGACTATTTGGGATTACATAGCCTTCCATCCACTAACTGCTATCATTCTTATCCTATCTTCCTCTTTTAAGTAGAGTTATTTTTTAAATTTGGCAATCATCTCCAATAATTTAAGTATTCTGCCGTAGACCCTACAAAACATTCCTCTCAAAGCGGAGAACAATAAGCTCCCTTGGCCTTATTGTTTTTTAACTTTCAGAACCATATGTCTGGAAGAGTCTGACATATATTCTTATTTATTCTTACATGACCTTAGTGGTTTTAGAAGAAGCTGTTTCAGTTGTGCAAATTAGGAACGTAAAATCTTATAACGGCTTTGGTAGGAATTATGCTTACTTAATCTATAATTTTCCTAGGGAAGGGGGCGACCCTACAATCCGTGAAGGGATTGCGACCCTCCTTTCCTTACCCACTTTCATTCCCCACTGTCTTACTCCCAGCTTTCTTAGATCATCCTCCACTTCCTATAGCCACCACTTTCCAGTTGATTCTCTTACAGCTTTATTTCTTCGATCCCTATCCATTCTCTCGAGAAATCCTAGCCATTCCAGTCGTTTTGCTTTCATCTCGACAACCAAATCTGGAGACGCATAGAGCTCTAAAAGTTCTGTTTTGCTTTTAATTTTTCACTGACAGTCGCCATTCCCGTACTCCGAGCTTGCTTTCGTTCTCTTTCTGTATCAAAGTTTCAGAAGCATACATTACTTCTGGCGGATAACTGTTTTATAAACATTTAGTTTATGCTTTCGAGAGATATTCTTAGATTTCAGGATCTTGTTAAGCGCAAACATACATCCACTCCGGCAGCCATTCTCTCCTTTACTTCACTTCCTATGTCCCTATCCTGGGTCCCCAAACATGACCCCTAGATATTTAAACGCTTTAACATTCAGAAAAGCAGTACAATTCAACTTCACTAATTGCAACCGAAATTTTCTATTATTTCACTGTTTAATTTAAACTAAAACTATGTTTCAATTATTTTAGTTCGCTGCTTTCTTGTGCTTGATATTCATATTGGAGGCAGCAGGAGGAATTGTTGGTTACATCATGAAAGATGAAATAAATGAAATGTTGGAATTTAGAATGAATAATTCATTGAAAGAATACAATGGTAATATTATTTATTATGCCAGAACTTGGAACGCGGTTCAACATGATGTAAGTCAAATAGAATTTACTAAGCAAAAATAGACTTAAATGTTTTAACGCCATATCGTTAATTTTGTTTACAAATTATATTTAGTTTTCTTGCTGTGGTGTAAAATCTTATACGGATTGGTCATATATAATAACCAATGGGACGTTACCGCATTCATGTTGCCCACAAACTCCAACCGATGAGCGTTGTCTACCAGAATATGCAAATAAAGACGGTTGCCTTCCTGCATTTGAAAATGCTCTGGAACATAATATTTTTCTCATAATTGCATTTGGAATTTCTGTCGCTGTAGTGCAGGTTAATATTAAATCCGTATTAAATACAGTACCTCTCTACCATATGTGATGAATTTCCGTTGCAATTTCATAATTTATGATGTTGAAATTTCTTTGATGTGGTGGTTGGTTCTGCAGAACTGGAAAGCATCAGAGACATTTTCGTGGTAGCCTGCTTCATTTTGTGGTCATCGACCGGTTTCGGGCGTTCCCCCATCTTCAGGATGCGTTTTGTCAGACAGTGTGATAACACTGACTTGCACAGAGCAAATGCACAGAGTGCATAAACGGAATTTGCTCTGTGCAAGCAGGTTACCACGAAAATGTCTCTTTTGAAATTACTTTGTTTCTTGAATTTTATTATAATATTACTGGTACTACAAATTCTTTATATATATCTTATAGTATATTTTGGTCTTTGTGTATAATTTACTGTTATTTATACTTTTAGTTTGTCGGAGTGATTTTTGCTTGCTGTATGTCTCGCTCAATACGCAAATATGAAACTGTGTGAAGTGAAGAATCCTTATCCGTTGATAAGTCAGCAAGGTATGCCAAGGATTTAATTTCATTAAATTTACCAGTTCATTTAATATTGACAGCTTGAAAACTGATTTCTCTTATTTTAAGTTACAAATATGTTATTTTATTTTTTAAATCCTGTTTATTTCTATCACTTTTTAGTCATGATAAATAGGTTCAAAATGGTATTCTTTGTTTTATCTTTATTAAGCCTTCTTTACCTGGCATATTGGGGCTCTATTTATATGAAGTCATTTTGTATATTCGCACAAATTATTCTTCCATTATTTGTTAATATAATTATGGACATCCTCCGAAACAAATTGGATTTCATAATTAAGTTATTCATTTTATTTTATTTATTTATTTATTTTTAAATATAAGTGCCAAGTAAGTTATCGAGTGTAAATTGGGTTTCATGATTTTTTTCATGGCTCTAGATCTGATGAAATTCGATTTTTTTTATTTTTAATACTTTAGATTATTTATATAATTTAAATATAATCTTACCTAAGAACTTTATATAACCTGCAGGAATTTCCTTTTTGCTTTTTTGATATTTGTATTGGTCGCTTGAATTGAAAATTTGTATTAAAATAATGATAATTCTTAAAATTTGTAATTACTTTTAAGTATTTTTTTGGGGACGGGAACTTGTTGGGGTGATTTATTAAACAAACAAGAAAGGACTGATAAAAAAAAATTTAAAAAAAAAAAAAGTATTAAATAAGAGCAGCACATAGCCCACGAACCCATATCTAATATTAAAAAAAAAAAAAAAAAATTGGTTATTTTCTATTTCATTTTAATTGAATTTTATTTTTTAGTTTTCTTTTATGTTTTCACTGATAGTTTAAAGATCTTTGACAGTTTTTCTTATATTAGAATAAACAAATCCTTCCTTTCATTCACTATGTTAGTAAAAACACAATAAAAATTTATTATCATAATAAATAGTCTATTTTTTTTTTAATGATATTTTTATTTTGAATTGTCAATAAAATGACAAAAATAAAAGTTAAATACAATATACTCACAATATAGAATAATTTTAATATTTATATATTTTAAAGACCGAGTAGTTACTTTATAAAACAAAAGTATTTTTAACCAGGAAGTTAATGAAAATGAAATTTAATTTAAATTGATGAAGAAACCAAAGATTAAAATAATTTATTTCTTATAAGTTCTTAAACAATAAATTAGTAAGTTTGAAAAAGTTCAGTCGATATAACAAAAAATTATTATATGATTTATATTTGTTTGGCTGTGAAAGAAATTTTTACTGTAAAGTCAGCCTTTATTGACTGTACTTTTTTTTTCCTGAATTCCTAATATTGTAAACATTATATACATATATATATACATATATGCTGCTTACTTGCAGTTATTTCTATGTAATCTCTGGGTAAGTAACAGCATTGTATTTTTAGAATATTACAATAAAAATTATTCATGTATGTACTTAACATTTTGTACTGATCTTGCGAGTATTTTTGTGTGTCTATATGGTATTAGATTTTAAAAAATCTCAACCATTTTTCTTATAGAATTTCTTTTGGTTATATATATTTTTAATTTACTTCCTGGAATTTTTTTTTGTTTAATTTTTTTAATTGTATCTTTTTATAGAATTTTTATTTGTATTCAGTTTACGTCCTTTGAATTTTATTTGGGTGCAATTTTAAAATGACAATTACCTGTGATTAATTTTTTTTTTATAACTTTGTAATTTTTATGTAAGACTTGATGGATATAATTGTGTAAAATATAAATAGTTGTTTTTATTGTAATGTATTTGCGATATTTATTATAAATATCCTGTCTGATGTTGTGCATAAGGGCGCTGTGATAATTGAGTGATTTGAAATATGGATAGCGAAGCTTAAGGAGATTTACGAATTGCATGGAGCGAATTCGAGGTTTGATCTTGGATGTTTTAATAAGAAAAGCGTAGTAAAATAAGTATAGCTTGCTATAAAGTAATATAGTTAGCTACCCGCTTTTTCTATGACATCTAATCGGTAGTTAGAAATAAAGCCCACTTAGGGCTATGTAGGCACTACTTTATTAAAAATGACTAAAGGATCGATATTATAACGTTAGGTCTTTGATGAACAATATTAAATTAAAAGACGTCTGAAAAAAAAATAGCACTAAGAGGATTAAATATATAGCTTGAGGGAGTTTTATTGCAATCACTTGGCGTTTAAGATGTATACTAATCATAAATCCAATACTAACCATAAATACTTTCTAACTTGACTGCATCTATTGAAAGGTGAGCAGCGGAAATATGAAAGGAATGTAATTTAAAAAATACATTTGTTTTCAAACAGAACTTTATTTAGTTCTGTTAACTTTATTAAGTTGATGTTAACAAATTTTCCAACTGTTAACAAAATGGTCTCCAAATGCCAGCAAAGTCTAGCCCTTCATAAAAGTGATCTCACAGCTAGGATGTCAGTAGGGAGCCAAAGGTTTGAGGGAGTATTCGTTCTCACATAGGGTGAAACTTCCCTATGTTTCTCGAGACGGTTATTCCGTCGCGGAACCTCATTCTAGCCCATCCAACGCGTCCTCGTCGCTGGCTCCGGAAACATCTGCGCTCCACTTTGTGGAAGCGTGGGTGGCTAAGTTGGAGGGTGAACGCAGAGGGTAGCCTTCGGGCTATTTGGGAACCTAGCACTCCCACGTACCTCAGCTACAATTACAGACTAACAAATGCAGTGGTTTTCCCATTAGGAGTGGGAGTTGGTGGAGACTTTTCTGCCCTCTGTTTGGGTCGCCATAATTTATGTGCGGCCTGAATCTCTTGTAGCGAATTCTTTTGCTGCGGAGCCTCCATGGGAATTCATACTGCATCACTTACACCTAAACGCCTTAACATTAAACACCTACACAATTACAGTCTTACACGCCAGTGGCACGTGCTGGTGCCACCCACATGTTTGCCGTGTGTGGATACCTGTGTCGTGGGGGAGGGAAGTCCTGGTGGTTGAGGATGCAGGTTCTCGCTGGAGGCAAGTTTCCTCGGCGTGCCTTGCAGTCCAACACACCACTTTGGTTCCTGACTCCACTAAACAGGCGGCCAGAGCCTAACCCAGCTCTGGTCAATCGGCTAGCGTAAAGAACGCATGGGTGAGCTCCCGGTATTGTGGGCCATGGCTCACAATCCCTGGGCGCTATATCTCTAGGGTAGCTCTGGCACTTCTTCAAAGCGTCCCAAATTGTGAGGCTCCGTGGAGGGTGGAGAGCTCTGGAGATGAATTTTTAATTTTACTTATTATATGTTTTTAATTTTAAATTCATCAGCCGGGGGCCCCTTAGAGGAGGGGGCCACCGGTGGTGGGGGTAATTCCTCTGTACATCCAGACCTGTATGCGGTGACCAGGGCCTGGATGCACTAATGGGTGGGAATCTGGAAAAATATCCAGAGGCAGGGAAGGCTTGCTTCTGGAGGAGAACGTGTCAGGAGGAGCCGCGGAGGACTTGTCCTCCTGCGGCGATTTCTGAAACGTGGTCAAAGGAAAAAGGAGAGATATGTAAGGCAGGTATTTTTATTTTTATTTATTTATTTACATTTATTTGTTTGTTTATCTATTTATTTATATTTATCTATTTGTCTATTTATTTCTTTATATTTATTTATTTTATTATTATTTATTTATTTATTTATTTATTTTTGTTCCTGCCTGCTATCAAGTTTGTCAGAAGTTCCATTTCTTACATTAGTTGACTATGATTGACAGGGTAGAAATGGTTCAGGTTAACTTGCAGCATAGCAAAGATGCAACGGCTAACGTATGCCGTTGTATTGCTAAGTTGCATACATATTTTATTTTAATACAAGAACCTTGTGCCTTTAAAGGTTTGGTTCGAGGATTGAGTGTGGTTGATGGCAGACTGTTCGTGGCGGATGGCGGGGACATTCCTAGGGCATGTATTCTTGCCAGTCGGAGTGTCGACGCTGTCCTGCTTCGACAGTTCTGCTCTCGGGACTTGGTGGCGGTGAGGGTTGGGCTGGGGGTTGGTGGGCGTCGTCGCGACGTAGTTGTGGCTTCGGCTTACTTCCCCTATGATGGCCCCTCTCCTCCTCCTCAGGAGTTCATGGGTTTGGTTCAGTATTCGGAGACCAATGACATACCTATTATAATAGGATGTGACGCGAATGCGCATCATGTCGTCTGGGGCAGCAGCGACACCAATGGTAGGGGTCGCGCTCTCATGGATTTCCTGCTGGGCACGCGATTAGAGGTCCTGAATAGGGGTACTGAACCCACTTTTGTTACTAGGATTAGAAGACAGGTTATTGATATTTCCCTTGCTTCTAGGAATTTTAGTGGCCTGATTAAGGATTGGAGGGTGAGTCCTGAGGCTTCCATCTCCGATCACAGGATTGAAGATTTAGTCTGGGGATTGATCCAATTACCCTGGCTAGTTATAGGAATCCCAGGAGGGCGGATTGGGGTTTATATTCTGGAATTATTGAAGATAAACTGACTATCCAATCAGAAGCCCCTGATGGCATAGAGGAATTGGAAAGGGAGGCTGGTATTCTTCATGAACACATTAGATCCTCATTCGAGGAGTCTTGTCCTCCCAAGGTGGTTAAGGATAGTAAGAATCCCTGGTGGTCTTCTTCGTTGGAAAAACTAAGGAGACAGGTAAGGGGCTCATACAGGAAGGCTGTCCTTGCTGATTCTTCGGAATCATGGGATAGTTATAATAGGATTAAAAGAGCATATAAATATGCTCTGAGGAGAGCCAAGAGGAATTCCTGGAGATCCTTTTGTGAGGACATAAATTCGTTCCAGGAATCATCTAGATTGGTACGGATTCTTAGTAAGGATAGGGACAGTCAGTTAGGTACCCTACGATACCCTGATGGTTCCTTTACAGGGGGGGAAGGGGAGACACTGCAGCTTTTGCTTGATACTCACTTCCCGGATAATATTGGTTTAAATGCTGCTTCGTCTTTGGTGGGTGGTAGGAGATGGGACCTTGAAGATGTATCCACCTTAGATGAGGTTGTCACACATGATAGAGTTAGTTTGGCAGTACAAAGTTTCTCACCTTTCAAGTCACCTGTACCGGACGGGATTTATCCTTGTCTGTTGCAAAAGGGTGGGGACGTGCTGACGAAGGTATTGTTAAGATTGTTTAAAGGATGTTTGATGTTTGGTTATGTACCAACATTATGGAGAGAAGTAAGGGTAGTCTTTATTCCCAAGCCGGGAAGAAATGACTACTCCGACCCCAAGGCATTTAGACCCATTAGTCTTATGTCTTTCCTCTTGAAAACTTTGGAAAGGTTGGTGGATAGGTATATTACTGATGGCCCATTAAGGGATCATCCACTCCATCCTAACCAACATGCTTATATTGTGGGTAAGTCGACAGAGACTGCATTACATTGTCTCGTCGGAAGGATAGAATCTGCTCTGGAAATAAAAGAATATGCCCTAGGGTGTTTCTTTGATGTTGAGGGGGCATTTGACAGAGTATCGTTTGATGCTCTAGAAGATGCCTTGGTACGAAAAGGTATACATCCCGTCTTAATCAATTGGATAGGTGTCTATCTTAGGAGTAGGGTTATACAGGTTTCCCTTGGCGGGCGCACCATGATAGTACAAGTGGGGAGAGGTTGCCCTCAAGGGGGTTGTCTCTCACCTAAGTTGTGGTGCGTCGTCATGGATGACCTTTTGGTTAGGATGAATTCATCGGGATTTTATGTGCAAGCATATGCCGATGATGGTGTTATTTTATTGTTAGGGCGCTGTTTGTCCACTATTTCGGACCTAATGCAAAGCGCCCTTAACATGGTGTATTGTTGGACACAGGATAAGGGTCTTTCTATTAATCCTATTAAGACCCAGGCAATTCTATTTACTCATAGAAGGAAGATAGTAGGTTTTACACCTCCTAGGTTGTTAGGTACTTCCATACAGGTTAGCAAATCAGTGAAGTTCCTTGGAGTAGTTCTCGACAGTAAAATGAACTGGTCGGAACATGTTAAGACACAACATCAAAAGGCGATAATCTCCTTTTGGCAATGTCGAAGAGCATCAACTGGGGAATCACTCCCAAGATGATGTTCTGGATTTATTGTATGGTCATTAAACCTAGATTGGTATATACGGCTTTGGTGTGGTGGCGTCGCATTGAAACACGATCTGCTAGGCAGCTGTTGGAAGAAGTCCAACCTTGGCTTGTCTGGCGGAGCCTGGAGCGTTTCGGACTACACCGACCGCATCTATGGAGACTTTGTTAGGGATTCCACCTCTTTTTGTGGAGGTGAAAAACCAGGCAATGAAAGCCTGTTATAGAATTAAACAGGCAGGTTTTTGGCAGGGTAAGCGATATGGTCATTCTACCATTTATCGTGAGATGCTTTTAAGGATTCCCATTACAGGTTTCCCTTCTGATAGGAATTTGAAGACTTTTGTCTTTGGTCATTCCTACAGGGTTAGGTTGCCTTCTAGGGAAGATTGGTTAACCCTGGGTCCGTCTGGTGTGATTCCTGAGAATTATCTCCGATGCTACACGGACGGTTCCAGGATGGATGGTAGGTCTGGGGCTGCCGTCTATTTTGAGACGGGAGATCATTTGGTAGCGCCTCTTGGTGAGTGGGTCACCGTTTTCCAGGCTGAGGTTTATGCAATTGTTTGCTGTATTTTGGATGAGAGGGTGCGCAACACTAATTTAAAAGGTGTTTGTATGTGCTCGGATAGCCAGGCTGCGTTGAAGGCGCTTAATTTATGTGTCTTCACTTCCATGGTGTTGGAATGTTCTAGAAGACTGGAAGATCTTTCTTCATTAAAGGATGTGCTTGTAGTCTGGGTTCCAGGTCATATGGGAATTTTTGGGAATGAGGAGGTGGATAGGTTTGCCAAATTAGGTGCCTCTCTCCCTTTCATTGGTCCAGAGCCTGCTGTTGGTGTGTCTTTTGACACATGTTTGTCGGGCTTTCAGACGTGGATGACCTCACAGCACTCATCCTTATGGATGAGTGCAGTGGGTTGTCGGCAGTCTAAAATGCTCATTGGGGGCCCGGACGGAGCTTTGAGTAGTGGGGTCCGATGTCTTTCACGGACCTCCCTCAGGTATCTGGTTGGATTCCTCACTGGGCATTGTGGTTTAAGGAGACATCTCTATATAATGGGACTTGTGCCTGACCCTTTTTGTAGAGTTTGTGAAACTGAGGAGGAAACACCCATGCATTTGATGACGAATTGTTTGGGTTGTGAGGAGATTAGGTTTAGGACCTTCGGCCGGAAGAGGATGTTGGTGGAGGATCTTAAGCTGTGTCCTTTTAAGGTTTTGGTCCGATTTGTTCGGTCTGTTGTGAAACTTAGATGGTTAAAACCTGGGCCTGGATTTTCATTCTAGTCCCAGTGGTAGGTATTCTTTAGGGGTAGCTATCTGGGCCCGAGGGGGCTTTGGATAACGTAGGGTTTACTTCCCTCCCCTTTTGGGAATAATAATAATAATAATAGGATGTCAGTAGACTTTCAATATCATAAGTTCGCTGTAACATTCATGAATCTAGTAATAACTTCATCTCTGATCCCAGCAGTAAGATTTATCTGCAAAACTGAACAACTTTAAGTGCCCTTAAAGAAAGTAGTCTTGGAGGCGTTGGATCAAGTGACCCAAGGAACTGGACTATCTCTTTTGATCCAATGACTGCTATATGAAATATTTAAAAATGCAGATACCATTCTGTCAAATGATATGGTGTATGGGCCTGCTGAATCTGTTTTCAAGAAAATCGTAAAGATTGAAGGAAAAAAAAAACATTCAGTAAAGCCGTAACATTCATACAGTAAAGTAGGTGGATTCGTTGGTGGATTTTGTCCGAAACCTTAGTAGTCAGATGATGTAGTATTTAAACCAAATACCAAATATGTTCAGTAAGAGAAAGTAAAAAACCTACCAAATTATATAATTGAATTAAGTGAACACAAAATAAAAATAAGGAAACAAAAACTTAAAACCTGTGAAGAGGAAAGTATGGAGTAAGGCTGGAACAATTTGGCAAGACAAAGGATTGTGGAATAAAATTTGAGTTGGAAGCATTCTTGCAGAAGAGAAAGAGAGATAGTAACAAAATTATATTACAAAAAAAAAAGGAAAGCATTACCATTGTAAGGATTCATAAAAAAGTGAATATATATTGAAAATATACAGAACCAAATCACTCTTAGCTGAAGCTTATACATTAATGATCTGGATTGTTGCAGCTTTATAAGATTCAAAATTTATTTGGACGTTTTATTTGTGATTTACATTTTGAAAATAATTACAATGCTACATAAAAAAAACAGGTACGATAAAAAATAAAAATATCTGGCCTGAAACAGTCACCAACTTTCTCTTACTGCAAATTCAAAGAAAGCCATCCAATAAAAATGGCAAAAAAGTGAAAATAATCTATTCAATAAAGTGGTACTTCTGGTCGTCACCAGAATGAGGAATTTTGCCAGATAACTTACTGTCGGATTCCATGGCAATGCCTAAACGTAATAAATATCAAGTTTGAACTTTCTGTGATTTTTCATTTTTGATCTACGCTATTCACGCACACACATTTTCTAAAAACTACTCTTTTGGATTCTAGGGACCTCAATTTTGTATTTCCGATGAAAACTAGATAGCGAAAATTTGGCACGATTAGAGAATATTTCCTCTTAATAGGAATAAAAGAAAGTAATAATTTCATAAATTTATAATGAAGGTTATCTGTTATTAGAATAGTGATAATAACACAGTCCATAAATTTGAGTTTTAATAAAAATTTAAGTTTTGCTTAAAAAAATATAAACACAAAAAGAAGCAGGCAATCACGGAAAATATACCAGATAAAATATTGTATTATTAATTGTTATTACCTGGTGGCGTGCCACGCATCAAGTATTATCTAAGATAAGATATCAAAATAGTAAAAATTAGTTTGGCCATCTTGTTTTTATAATTAATTGAAATCCTAAATTAAATATGTTAGAAATACATGGTATAAATACTAGAATATATTACATCAAGTATTGCCTTATAGCATTTACCATTTTGTTTTCGGTAAGAATATTTTATTGTTAGTGAATATTTTGATGGTATTTCATTTTGTACTAATTTATCTGAAATAAATTTAGTTAACAGGTCTTTCATTAGTTATAATTGGTTCTACAATCAATGCTGTGTTTGCTGAATTTAGTTTCTTCTTAGAAAGTAAATATTTTACCCCATCAGTCATTCTTTATTCAGTAGGATTTGTGGTGTTTGGCGTTTCTATAATAGGACTAATTGGTGCATTGAAGGAAAATACTGCTATTATTACAACTGTGAGTAAAATAAATTAAAATTCTGTTTTTTTTTTCCAAAATTAACACTAAAAATTATTACCCATTATTTAGTGATCATTCTTGGATAGGCGAATGATTATTAAGTGAAAGAACCTATTTGAATGATAGCTCAATTTCTTTTAATTTCTCGTATTATTGAAATTGGAATGATTGAGGTTTTCAAAGTTGAGTTTCCAATGGAAATAAACTCTAAATTAGGATTTTTTTTTTTTTTTTTACTTACTCTTAATCCTGTTAAGTATTGTGATCGTGTCAAATTTTGGAAATTACTTTTTCGCCGGAAATAAAGGCCCTAAGAGAACGATAAATGTCTTAGTCCTTTGTAAGGGCTTGTGTGTATGTGTTTTGTATTACGCATTCGACAAGAATGTTTCGGACGAAAATCCATACCGGAAGTGGGTTTGAGAAATGGAACTAAATGTTTTTTTGTTTTTTTTTTCATTTTTTCATGATTTTCTTTAAACTTCCTATACTAACTACACACACATATCACTCTCTTACCTAACTTGTGTTTGGAACATTTTCCCAGGAAAATTTATTTTGTGGTGGTTCTGAGGGGGGGGGGACAATATAAGAAGTTTTCCTTTAAAATACCTCTAATACCAGTATGGTATTATCGCCGATAGAATATTAATTTTCATTAGAACCATTGGTAGAATTCCACATTTAAAGAAAATCGGTAGACCAGATGTGCTACTTTACAGAATAGATTTTTGAATGTTTCCAATTATTCTTGAAAAACGACTACATACTGTTTTTTTAAAAAAAAACTTGGAATACTAATTGCACCGATATGAATTTAGCACTTTTATGAAAAAATTGATTTTGGCAGTTCTGGCGATTTATGGCGTTAAATTTCAAATTATATGAGGTTGGTCCAATGTTGTTTGGGGTCTCTTCTGAACTACGGTGCAACTAGGTGGTACTACTACCTACTAGGAGTATGTAAGTTGTTCCCCCACCATCATGATAGGACAAATGAGAAAAATTTGAAGTTTAAAACAAACTTGTCATTTTATATAAAACTCGCATCAGAAACAAAATCGCATCAAAATTTTTTTGTTTGCATTGCATATGAACAACATGAACAGAAACGGAAAATGGAAGAAATTCAAAATTTTCCGTTTAGACATGTTGAAAGATTTACCAAGAAAGTTTCATACAAAATCTGTGTCCCGAAATTGCCACTTTAATTTTCTCTTTAATTTACTTACCCAATTTTTGCAATTTCAGTTAACATGGCTACATAATGTTCTTTGAATATAGTAATTAAATTTACAGAATTACTTAAGAATTGGAAACATTTAATCTTATTAGAAATATATTTTAGGCTTGTTATCTTTCAATACAATGAAAGGTTCTTTCACCTATATAACATTAAGGAAAATTATATGTCTTGTTAAAAGTCCAATTTGAATACATTTGGTAAAGTGTGAATATTTCATAACATTTTTGAATTTATTTCGTCTTCTTCAGTTAAAATTCTGGGACCAACTAACTATCCGACTTCTCAAACAAAAATTGATGTTTGTGAATTAAATAAGCGAATGCGATCTGTTTATATAGCATTGTGAACACAATCACATGTTCAGCCAGCAAATGATATCTTTTAGAATAAATGAACAATAATTATCTCTAACCTTAATGTTTATTTCTAAAAATTTATTATGATAAAAAGTGGCTAACAATTTAAATAATAAATTATTTTTTTTTGTTATTTCAGTATGGTATACTTCTTGGTATGATATTTATACTTCAAGTTGCAACTGGACTTTCCTCGACCATTATTTTATTGAAAAATCCAATGTGTGATCAGCTCAGGACAAAATTAGCATTGGTCCTTTCACAGTATGATTCTAATGAACAATACAAAAATCATCTTGATTCATTACAACAAGGAGTAAATATTGTTGTTAATCTATGATTTATGGAAACAAAATTATTGTTTTATAATTATTGTTATCATGTTGAATCATAAATGAAATATTTTTTCCGTTTTATCAGCATATTTCAAGTGAATTTTAATTTTCATCTTTATGTCAAAACCATAATGAATGAGCAAGTTTCATAGCTTTAGTTTTACAATTCTTTTCTTTTCTCATAAGTCCGTCTGAAATATTAAAATTCTCAATATATATTCAAAATATGAAAAATTCAATGCTTTAAGGTTGGCTGTTGTGGCGTATCGAGTCCAAATGATTGGAATAAACATGTCCTACCTTTGTCATGTTGTGCAAGACTTAATGTAGATGGAACATGTAGAACGACATTTCAAAGAGGGTGTTTGCAAGTGGTTGAATATGTTGTAGACGATGTTGGAAGTATTTTGGGTACAAGTGCTTATATATTGGCTCTCATGCAGGTATATTTTTATAGATTAATTTGAGTTTTTGTTTTTTATAATTTGATTTTAAATCTTGTTATCATTTATAAACCGAGGAACTCAAAGTTCGGAAATAATAAATATTTAATAACGTTTGAATAATTTTATGTAAACTTATTGCCTGTGCCTGATACATTTATATGATATAATATTATCTGTGACATTCGTATAAATATTATTTATTCTTAATTATTTTCTAATCACTTAGACTATTTTATTTCTTTTAAGATTCCTTTTTAGAAGTATTCGTATGTGCTTCAGTGTTTGCTCAATTCAAAATAATATTTATGATCAGCTTTATTCAAATAGAAAACCCAAGTTATTTCAAGTATTATTTTTTACGTTTACTACGATCTAGTCTGCCAAAACTCAAAGAGAGTTTAATTATTTCTTTAAAATGATGTCATTCCCTTATTAACACATCAAAATGATATGTATTTTATCTTTCAATTTCTCTTTTTGGTTTTCGCAGCCACTATCACGCAAATACTTGAGGTTTTGGGTTGTGACCGCGTTAATGGTTTGCTAGAAACCGCCCATATTGCTTCTCCGCCATCTTAGCCTGTAGGTGGTGAGCGAGGCATGGGAATGGCAAAACGCACTCTTTATTATACACCTAAACAACGTACATCCGAATATAATTTCACGATAGAGATGAAGAGAATGGAAAGCTTCCCTTTTTGGATGAACACAGACTTCTTGTACAGAGAATAAATTATGGAACATTCGGTATACCAGAAGAAAACCCACACCAACCTTGAAGGAGATACTTGAAGGAGAGTTGATCAAAGGTATTGTCAGGATTGCTGAGTCAACAGAGTTGCCCAAGGAAGAAAGTCATCATCGGCAAGCTCGGAAACAAAACGGCTATACAGATAGGCAAATAACTACTCTCTTCAGTATGGCTAAACAGCCTCCTCATGCAAGGAAACCTGAGATGATAGAGGAAAGAAGAAAGAAAATGAGTTCTATCATCCGTTGGGGATCGGAGGTATCGGAGAAGATTTCTAAAACCCTGACAAAGCATAATGTTACCATTATACATGGGACGGACAGAAAAAAGTCTCAGCTGCCACCAGGGTTCAAAGACAGGTTTCTCTGCAAAAAGTGGAGTCTATGTGATATCTTGCGGGGTAAAATACATAAGCCAGACTGAAAGAATGTTCACAACAGTCTTAAAGAGTATATTCATTGTGTAAGGCATAACAAAATGGAGATGTCGGCCCTCGCAGAACATTCGTCTACAATTGGGCATGCGATAAATTTTGATGACACCCAGGTTCTTGTCCAAGTAAACAATTATTACAAACGTGTCGTAAGAGAGGCAGTGGGCATTGAGTAAAAGTAAAACTAAGCAGAACATGACTGCGCCCGCTTAGAGAAAAGAGGGAAAAATGTTTAATGGGTTTCACGAGCAGAAGAATGTTAAAACTTTGGCAGGAGGGCAGTGGCATGGGAGAGTTAGACCTCGTCACTCGCCAGCCAATGTGGGTAAGGAAGAGAAAATTAAACCTCCCTTCCACTTGCAGGCCATGATGGCGCCCCTTTTTATTTCAAGGTATAACGACTCTGAAGAAGCTCATTGCAATACGGGCGAAACGTCGGTATCTAGTAAACCACTGACGCGGTCTTAACCGGGAACTCAAATGATTTTTCTATTTCTCTTTTGATCTCACACCAATAATCTATACCAGCGATCGGCATTTTTTGACAAATTATTTCATGGACAAAAATATTCTGTAATTCTGTGATTAAATTTAATTTCTTTTGCATAACGATGCGATCTCTATTCTATTCGAGCGAGAATTTCGGAAACTTTAATACCTTCTAATTGATGTGTGATTTTTAAAAACATTGTCAATCCATTTTCTAGTTGGCAGGCGCCCTTTTTGCTCTCTACTTAGGAAATTCATTAAGAAGACAAAAATTAGCAAAGGAATGCAGAAGATGGATATTAAGAAATGAGCTTCTCAGTGGTATCGAAAAAGATGAATTTCCTACTGCCAAAAAATAGTATACATATTAATAAGAAACATTTTTCCAGTTGAAAAATATTATATTGTTCGAAATATAAATAAATATTTTTTGAAATATAGTTTTTTTTTAAACATTATATGTATGTATATTCTCAAGATGATTCAGAAATTACAATTATGTATTTGTAGTAAGAGAAAGCATGTGAGTGCCTCAAACCAGATTTTCATTGATGTAGAAAGAAGATGGAAGAAGCGGTATACTTTCTACCACTTGGTTATAGAAAGTATATTATAGTATCTGTAGTTGCATATCTAATATATATCTATATATAATATAAAAGCAAGCAATCTTGTATCATGTTTTTATGAAATGCGTTATTATTGTAATTTGGGCTGGACGGATTTTCAAGCGGTTTACATATTTAACAACGAATTTTCTGGAGAATGTTAAGGGGTGAGTCTCTATCCATTTGGTTGGGCATATTATTTGTCATGCCATGCAAGAATGTTCATACCAAAAAATTATTATTTTAACACAAATTAATTATCAAAGTGCAACACATACAGGCAATTTTGGTTAGTCAACGCACCCTGATTAAGGTGTGTTTTGCTTTATTATTTTACACCAATGCTATATTTTCATAATGAAAATCTGGTGTGAAACACTCACACAACTTTCTCTTACTCCATTTTTCAAAATTGTAATTGACAAACTTTATAGTTAGTGTGCCAAATTTAATGAAATTGAATTCATCGAAAACTGAAAAAACTGATCAATAAATGCGCACTTCCGGTTTATTAATTTTCTTGAAACTCGGAATTTTGGCCATCTATTTATTTCTAATAAATTTTGTTTGGATGGTAGAATTCTATAATCTACTATGATAGCTCATTAGAGAAAAACAACCCCATCACACCCAAAAATCCCCTTAAATGACATTACCGGGAGAAATGTTTCAAATAAAAGTTGTAGTCTTTATATGAGTAGTTCACATTCCTAGTTTAAAGAAAATCGTTGGAACTGTTTTCGAGAAAATACCAGAAAACTGAAAAATACATTTCCGTAAAAACGCACTTCCTGATTTTTTCAAGCTCGGAATTTCAACAACACATTTAATTCTAATTAATATTATTTAGGTAAAAGAATTGTACAGTAAACTGATATTGCATTTTAGAGGAAAACCTAACCCCACCCCTCCCCCAAAAGTGCCCTTACATGATTTTTTCCAGAGAAATGTTTCCAATAAAAGTTGTAGATTTTTGTATGTGTAGTTGATATATCAAGTTTAAAGTCGTCGGAGCCATTTTGTAGAAAATCGCAAGAAAGTGAGAAAACCATTCAGTAAAGTGGTACTTCCGGTTGAAGAATTTTGTCAGAAGAATTCTGTCAGCTCATGGTGATACCCAAGCGGAATATCAAGTTTGAACTTCTAAGATTTTTCTTTTTTTAGCTATGCTGTTTACAGACACTCACACACAGACCTTTTCCTAAAAACCATTTTTTTGCACTCAAAAGACCTCAAAAGGATATTTCCGATGAAACCGGATATAAAAAATTGGGTACGATTACACATTAGAGAAAGTAATAATCTAGGATATAATTCTGTGTCATATTTAGTTTGAGTAATAATGCCTTCAAAAATAACAAGAACGAAATAGTCCGTCAGATAACCTTCAAGCAAAATATGACGGAGAATGTATACATTGTAATGCGACATTTTGGAGAAATGAATTTTGTAAAAACAATTCTTGCCATGAAGGTAATAACTGGAAATCTTCAGACATCATTTAAGATATTTACTAGTCCATTTCCTCAAATGCCGATTTATAAGATAAATATCGTACAAAAGACGGAATAGGAATTCAAAGTTCTGAAACTATTAAAAACATTTGTTTGGAAACAAGTTTAATAAATAAAAATTTTGTCTTCAGTTTTTGTTCATACATTTTTTTTCTCGCAATCCTCCACCCTGGGTATTAATTTTTATATATACATAATTGATTTTTGTATTAATAATTTAAAATTATAAAAGGTTATGAATATAAGAGTTGGGAAAGAATATTGCAAGCATTATACAATTATGTATATATATTATACAAAAATATAAACTTGTTTCGTACTAGAAAATTTCCTCTATTTCTCATACATTTATATGTTTTTCATCATGGAAAATGTTATATGAAAGGGTGATTTGGTGAAAAGTTTTTTTATTTATTTATTTATTTAAGGTGCGCCAACATATAAATGGTCATTGACGCACAGGGGTTTGTCTGTGCACTGCCAGCCTACAGACAGTGTTCTGTCGATTCAGACACTGGACAGTGAGCCGTAGAGGCTCTTACGAAGAAAGGAAGGTGATAAGTGTAATGTAATTTAACAACGCCGCCACATTTTAATCATACATATGTTGGATATCGTACGGTTTCATACATCATTAAAATTCTTATCCGTTGAGTGTACATCGTCGTGGAGATTATATCGTTATATTAGTGTATTTCATTTCACTATTGTACTATTTCTATTCCGTGATTAAAAAAAAAATCCCATAAAACATTTTCATTGCTTGATTTTTTCGTGAAAAATCCTATTTTATTTTTTTATTGTGTTTGATTATCAATTGTAATTATATTTATTAAATTTTATTGGGCTCTTTGAGAACAATTATTATAATGTCGTTTATTTGCAATTTTATTGCGTAGCTTGTCACATTTGGTATACCCTTTTTAGAATCCCCACTTTCAAGCCAATTGAATGATGAGGCGTCTAAAATTTGTTATCATTTTTAATTTCCGAAAGCCAGTAATAAAATAAAATAGTCTTCAACTCACAGCTATCTCAGTTTTAATGGTTTTTTGTATTTATATGAGAAAAAATTATTTTCACTTAATTCGTACAAAAAACGAATTGGTAACACTGTCAATAGGTGATTAATGTGCAGGTATAAGTGTAACAATTCAGATTGTTTACATTCGGATGAGATAAACACATTAGTTTTGATAATGGTATTATGCTTTGTGATAGTTACAGAATTTTCATCTGAATCTGTGACATAAGTATTTGAAATGGATTGTACCCAAGTTTTAATATCTTCACCATCAAGAGACATAAGACCTTGCGAGGAAAAAGAAAATATAATTGTAAGAAATTGTTAATAATTAGTAATAGTATAAGGATTGCCAAAAGTTCTAAATAAGATTTTCGAAGTTGTAAATTACGAACCCGTTTTAATTATAATTTTAAGGATGTCCCTTGTATCCCGTGTTTAATGATGTCCAGTATATTCCATAGGTGAAAACAAAAAAAAAGCCTTCGGATATGTATCCATAAACGCAAAATGTATCAAAAGTCACTATTATTCCAATTGTTTTCAAAAACAGTGAACTATAGCGAAAAATGACTGAAATAAATTCCTGATCTAATGTCAAAAAATTCACGTCATTAATTCATAGATAAATCATTTTAATTATAAATTATTCCTTCTTCTTAGACATTAGTGATAATTGAAAACAAGATTTAATTAATGGTAATTATCTTTTCAAATGATATAAACTGCGCTAATTACATGGGGGGATCAGCTTCGATAGCAATAAGCGCTAAACCGCGATACATAAATGTCCCAGTTTTATAACAAATTCTGAATATATTCTACTACTCCTCATCCCTGAACCACAAACATTCACTCTTCACATTCACACACCTATATAGAACGGAGAAGTATATTGTTCTACTTCTAAATGTCCTAAGCCTAATATATACATTCTAAAACGTTATCTAAACATAATAGTAAATTTGTTATTTGCAATAAATAGGCCTTATACAAATGACTTCCCTTACATATCCATATAACAAAAGTTATATGTAATAAAAAAGTCTGATATATTCGATAACATTTTACATTATATTTAAACTTTGAATTACACATCAGTTGGAGATTTTATATTAAATCTTTTCCTACAACCAATCTCACTAGTACATTTTTTCCATTACATGGCGAACTGTTTAATTTAAAGTATTGCATTGGGGGCAGATTGGTTTACTTTTCCTAGCATTCTCACTTATTGCTTCACTCACTTAGCTTCACTTAAGTGAGAACGTGTTATTCTATGACGACCTATAATATACAGCCTTGTGAAGATTATTATTTCTCGCCTAGAAAATGATTCCATATTAATAATTTACATAAGATGTGACCTTATTAATTTCAATTGTGTATCTGTACACAACCACATTCCGTTCCAGTGGTCTAAAATCTCTGCCTTTACAGTATTTATTAGGCCGTTAATTCTTATTTCCCTGTAGCTTTACAGCCTCTTCTCTTCTGCGCTGCTTCTTTGGCCATTTTGTATAAAGCCAAATTCCTACGTTACCTTTAATTCCCATGTGACTAGGAAGCCATATAATAGTATTTTAGTAATATATTTTCCAAAGCTGTGAAAATAAGACTCATAGAATTGGTGCAAATAAGATCTTCTTAAACCGTTCTTCTTCTGAATAGCTAACAAACGATCGAATGACAAAAAATAGAAGTGTCATTTCTGGTTCATAGATAAATTCTTCAAAGTTTAATTATTATTAATCATTGCTTCATAGACATGCGGTTTAGAATTTTATTTTTTTACTTTTTCTTACTTCTAGTAAGAAGGAAGTGTTACGATCGTGCCAAATTTCGAAATTCAGTTTTCATTGGAAATAAATGTTTTGGGGTTCCCTGAATGTTTTTAGCGAATGGTCTGTGTGTTTGTTTTGTTAAAGATTATCTCAAAAAAAAAAAAAAAAGTCGCAGGAAGCTCAAACTTGGTATTCCGTTTTGGTACTACCTTCGCATCGGGCCGAAGATTTAGGGCAAAATTATCCACCAGAAGTGCAACCTTACTACTGAATGTTTCTTTAATTTTCCAGAAAACAACTTCACATAATTAGAATAATTAAATTTTTTTCTGAGATAAAGTAAAAAAACACTCACTTCCCCTTACTCCTTCTAATACAATTATGTATGTAGAAACCAGCTACAAACATTTGAAATTGCCTTAAATTCCGCACAACTTTTCAGAATAATTTTTGGATACTAAAGTCAACTGTACTGCGCTCGCGCTTAATTCCTCTGAGGTACAAACAGAAACATTTTCTTTAAGGGTTCTTCATAAAAATAAATCCATTTGGGTAAGATCAAGGGCCAAGCGGGTCAAAGTATTGGCCATCTGTGAGAATAATACTGATCATTTCAGTTTCTTGTGCGTCGTTCATTCTGGACCGAGCAACGTCCTGAGTATTCACACATCTCTCCTCAAATCAAGAGGAAGAACTTCTATTTTAACTTTCGAAATAAAGTCATTAGTTTTCAAATAAATATATAAATATAATAAATTTAGTAATTGGTTTGATTTGGCTTGTTTGTCTCGAATTTCATTAAACTTGGTGTAAAAAATTAAAACTAGAAAATTAATATAAAATAGAAATACAATTAAAATTATAGAAATGCAAAATATAATTGAAATTAAAATTTTACCTTATCTCTAAAAGTTATTAGAGGTGTTTTCTAACTTTCCTAGACATATTTTGTTTCAATTGATGTAAAGCTGTTACTTCTCCAGAAAAATTTATCATTTCGGGTGTGAATTTCGCTAGGCTCAACATTTGTTCTTATACCTCTGTATTGATTTCTAAAAACTTGTTAGACATTTTAGCTCAACATTTAATTAATTAATTTATTTTTCAGGTTGCAAAGTTAACCATAAATGGTATTACACATGATATATTTAATCGCGAAAACACTATAGGAAGAGGAGATACCTGCAATATTATTATAAAAAATGAGGTATAATTTGTTGTTAACAATATGATCGTATATGAAAGTTTGTTATCTTCAACTTTTGACATGTTTTGAAGTTTGTTTGTTATAGTTCGCGACCTCCATATGGAATCAGAAGATTCCTTGTGTGAGCGAACTCTATATCTCAGATACAAAAAGTTAATGAATTTGATAGTATATCAAGATTGCAATCGTATTTCGTCATTATGGCGCCTGTAAACGTAATTTCTAATGTCTTTCCCCGGTTTTTTTGCACTTTTTTATTGTTAAGCTTTGATCTCAAAAACTTGGTTTTTTGGGTAACTTCGGTACACATTTCTTTTAGGAATTCCTCGTCATAGAGCTTTTATTTTTACTTCTTCCATTGCACCAAGTTCTTTTACCTTCATGTCTTCACCTACCATATTTTTCTCAACCCTAACTTCCAGAATAGCTTGGAAGTTATTCTTTATTCTTATTATTGCTACATTCTTATTCTTTCTTTACTGGATTTTTATGCTGATTTCTTCATGAAATCCATCCCAAAAGCGAGTAGGCTTTTCCGTTTTTTGATTATTTTTTTCGGAATATAGGGCGCTGTATTGAATATGTTTAAGGAATGCAATTTTATTGTAGATATTGTTATCACCCGAGGATTAAGCATGCATTTATTCTAGTTCCTTGTATAAGCTCTTCGCTATTTTGTATTTAGAGTAGGAATTTATCGTTTTTTGATTTTTTCAAAAAGTCTCCACCGATTTTCTTTAAAATTGATTTCATATGTATCTATGACAGTAAATTGCAATGCGACCAATGATTGCGTCTATTGGGCCGCCTGTTTCAATTTACAGCATCCATTCAAGATTGATTTCTTGAGAAATCTAAAAATTTGAAAAGTTTGAGGAAGTTTGCGGATATATTCGGCAATAATCATAATCCAATAATAGAACACTGGCTATTAAGAGGTGTATTGGAGTCTCCTCCAAATACCCACAGAATCTCAGTTACAATCACTTTCTAGGCTTAGCTTCTTCAGGTCCTCCTAATCTACAATGTCCGACAGTCTATTTCTGCTCAGTTGATGCAGGCCTCTGACCTTTTCTGGTGGGAGGGTTCTCCAGTGCGATGCTTTTTTGAGTTCCTTCTCTTTTCTCTTCTTGAAGAGACTGGTCGCTTATTCTACAAAAGGTCTGGCCCAATAGTTACTGCGCCTTCCCTTGCCAAAATGTCGGCCATCAAGCTCTTATCCTCCACACCAAAATAAAATGGCATCCTAAAGTTGATATATTGACCAACTCATATGCATAAAGGCCTATATTTTTATTTGAACTTTTCTCCGGGAAGAAAGATTTTAGGAATGGAACTGTTTAAACCATCATTTCAATCTAATGACGGACCCACTATTGATTTAATTTTAAATAGTACTTTATTATACAAAAGAAAAATTAAATACAAAAATTGGCATTTAAAAAGTACAATAGGCATGGCTAAAGAACAGAACAGAAGTGCTGAATCTAAAGAAAGAAAACGTCCTGGATGAAGTTTTATATGTATATACAACAGTAAAGTGCACTGCGACCAATGATTGCGTCTATTGGGCCGCCAGTCTTAATCTACAGCTGACTTTCCAGGCTCATATCACTCTCTCTACATCAATAATTTCGGAAGAGGCGTTTGTGCCAGTAGCCTTTTTTAAAGTAGTGACGCGAAATCACCCGAATTTATGGATCCTAGAATCAGTTTTCCTAATTAATGTTTCAAATAATAGTGATTGTATATCTAGTTTTTTAAAGATTCTTTTAGGGTATTATGCACTGCCGGCCTCCAACTAACTACAGAATCTTAACTATAGATAATATAGATAATAGATTATAAAATACAGTCTCTAACTACAGACAATATTGGCCATCAGAGCTGTAGAGGAAAGAAAACGAGTAAGCTCCTAGGAAGACAAACTCTAAGGGAGAAACTCTTCTGGTGGATTCAAACCCGGAACCTCCTTCTGGAAGTTCAACGGGCTACCACTGAGCTCCCAGAAGGCTTAGGTTTGAAAAAAATCATTGGAGCCATTTTTAAGATAATTTTGAAAAAAAATGTAGAAAAGTTGTACTTACTGTTGACAATTTTGACCTAAACTTTTATTTTGATTCCGATTCGAAAACCAGATTAGAAAACAGAAAAACTTATGAACATGAATGAGATATCAGAATTTTACAGTAACAGAATTTTATGTGATTGAGAGAGAAAATTTAAAAGTTCAGAAATAAGTCAACTATCATAAATAACTATCAAGCAGAATAACTTGTAATTAATAGCAGTAACAATCAACGAATAGAATGTGTTTTCAGTGTATTATCTTTGTCGCTTCTTAATTTCTTAGCGGCTGTCACGCAGGATGATGTAACCCAAATACTTACCGTGACTGGAAGAGTATGTTTACTTGTTTTTAAACTTTACCAATCAGTGGCAGAAACTTTGCATTGACTTTTTTTAGCTCGCATTTAATATTTTTTAATTTGCTTATTTGTAATATTCATTATTATGTTAATTGTCTCTAAGATTTCAAAAATGTATTAATTACATTTTTATAAGATTTTATTGTTCAGCTTACTTTTATTTTTAAATTTTGAACAAATGTTTTTCATTTATTCATATTTCACTCATTTGAAAATGACTAGTCGTTATTTGGGTTTCTAGAGAAACACGTTTAATGTAGTTAGGAGGTTCCGCATTATTGAACAACGTGGGTGCATATCCGTTACACTTACCAGTGACGGACACGCCATTACAAGTAAATATTTCTTATGTTGTATTTTACCCCAAAATTTCGAACAGTTACCCTTTAACCTCTCGTTTTCTTTAAATTTGCATAAGCAATCTTTATAAATTTCTTTCGTAATGATATGGTTTTAGATTTTAGATATTACAAAACTCACTACACGATGTTTCCCAGAATGTAATAGATATGATATTACCTTTAGGCAATTTCCAGTCGGCATGCCATAATAGAAGCAAACGACTGTGAGGAACACATTCTGTATGATCTTGGAAGCACCAATAAAACCAAACTTGGAAAGGTATTTTTTTCTAAGTTACATTTGGAAAAGAAATAATTACCTTATAAATTGAAATTTTACTTTTTAATATATTGAAAGTCTCTCAATAAGATTAATAATTTTACTCAAATCTCTTACTTAATTCTATTACAGCGATTTCTTTTTACAGATAACGCTGAAGCCAAATGTTAGATATTTCATCAATGATGGCGCAAACATAACATTTGGCGATGAATTAGCTGTTTACAAATATGTGAGTTTTTAATTGATAAATTTGAAATTTCAGTTAATTTAACTTGTTTACTATATAGTGAATTTATTCTAGGTTTCCAATTTTCATAATCATCAGGGAACTACATGTTAGTATTTATTATTTTTAAACATTTTATTATACAATAAAATTCATGAATTTTGTTGCCTTAAGCTATAAAAACATACATACAAATGTAAAAATACTGAATTGTTATTTTTTTTTATAGCTTTCACAATACCTGCAACCCCAGAAAAAAGTGAAACGTCACGTTTATCTTCTCCTGAAGTGTTGGAAATAAAAGTTAGTGATTATAATAATTTATGATAATAATTTGAAAAGATATAAATGATAAAAATGCATCACATTAGTTTGTTTTTAAGGGGCAGGTTTGCTAGAGTGGTTATGATCATGTTTTTTTTAAATGGAAGATCCCAGTATGAGACCCAAATATAACTGTTAAATTTGTATTGGTTAGAAAAATTAATAAACTTTGTTTGCTAACTGCGTCCGCTTTACGATACTTAATTTGATAATTGGACCTTAAGTCCGCATGAAAAATTAGACATTACTTTATTTACTTAATTTGTTTTTTTATATTTTCAGGATGATGATATTATAGAATCATCAGACATAGATATCTTTGATGAATCTTTTGAAGAAGAAATATGTAAGAAGAGAAAAGATATCAGCCAATCTTCAAAAATTAAGGAGGATATTACGAACGATGATGGTGGTATTTGTAGTGTGGCCGATAAAAAGTCAGAATCTCATCATACCGAAAATTCTAAATGTATAAGTAATAAAAACCAAGAAATCACTTCTGTTCATAATCTGAACGAAACTTTAACATCACAAAATTTAAGTGATCCTGAAACTCTTGAAGGATTGGTTGATGAAAGTGTAGATGAAACCTGTTTAAGCATTTATGACATTCCTACACAAACTATAAGTGAAAATGAAGATTTATTTGAAGAAACAAATAAAACAATAGTTGAGGCACAGACCGATCAGCATGTATTGAACTCGAAGGATGCTGAAGATAGAGAGAAGGCGTTTGAACAAACTTCGCTTGAAGACAAAGAAAAGAAAGATATTTCTGACATTCAAGAAGCTGATACATTAGATCCAACTGATTATCAACCCAGTGATATAAGTTCTTCTAAAAACGCACTCTCAGGTAATACAAAAGGAACAACTAAACATGTAGAAGTTAAAGAGCATGAATTAAAGGAAGTGATGTATTTTGATGAAGATGAATTAAATTTTAAAGGAAGGAAAGTGAATGAAATGAATACCCAAGATATGCTTTGTAAAAGTAGAGATATGGATTCAGATGATGAAATAGAAGCACTTTCTGTCAGTAATAAAACTAATGAATTAGTGATGGATAGTCAACCATTATCTCCCAAGGAAGGAAATACCGGCATTAAATTTACTGCTTCTTCTACTTTAGATAAAAAAAGTATCGCAGATAAGATTATAGAGATTGGCAAAAGTGAAAGCACCTGGAGCACTGAAAAAAAGATTAGTTTAGATTTATTAAGTGACAAAGAATGTCCTGGCAATAATGATCAAAATAATTTATCACATAAAGAAGGTAATATTGTTTCCACAGATACTTGTAATAAATATCGAAATGAAAAACTAGACAAGGATGTCTCTGAGTTGTCAAATCGGAAGGCTAGTTCTTGTAAGAGGATAGATAATCTTTTCAACGATAAAGAGGGAGATGAAGAAAATATAAATTACAAAGAAAAAAAGATAAAACTGTCCCAAATGATGAAATTATCGTCAGAATCAGCAATTAGTCAGAGAGATACCACTGTCCGCTCCACATTGGATTCAGAAGTTGATAATAGCTTGTCGGAATTGTTAACTAAGCCTGTTTTTAATAAAAATGTAGTGACCACCTCTGAAGAAAATAAAGTCTTTCCTGATAAATCGTCAGTCACACAAACAAAAAATATAGATCGCGAAGGTCCGGCATTATTAGTAAATTTATCGTTGAGCAACATGCAGTTTCAATCAGCTGAAAGCAATTCACGACCTTCAGCTAATCTAGGAAATAAAAATACTCTTTGTAAAATAAAAAATGAATTCGAAAGTATAGATAAAGAAAAAGTAAATGTCATTTCATCCAGTATGTTAAATAAATCAAGTATACTTTCCAATGAAGCAATAAAAAGTTTAAATGATTCCGATATTTGTAATGAAATGACACAGCCAGTTTTGAACGCAGGTGATATACGTGAAAAAGAGGAGAACAAAGTTTATAGGAAGCAAAAAGAATTAGAATTGCTCAACAAAGCAGAAGATAATATAATACCTGAAAAAGAAGAGCTTTCGAAAGGCAGTAGAGCAAAATTCGAAAAAGAAATTGATATACACACTTTTGAAGATACAGATATTGGTGATTTAATAACACAACCAGTTTTGATCGCTGAAGAAGTACGTGAAAAAGAGGAGAACAAAGTTTATAGGAAGGAAAAAGAATTAGAATTGCTCAACAAAGCAGAAGATAATATGATACCTGAAAAAGAAGCGCTTTCGAAAGGCAGTAGAGCAAAATTCGAAAAAGAAACTGATATACAAACTTTTGAAGATACAGATATTGGTGATTTAATGACACAGCCAATTTTGATCACTGAAGAAGTACGTGAAAAAAAGGAGAACAAAGTTTATAGGAAGCAAAAAGAATTAGAATTGCTCAACAAAGCAGAAGATAATATGATACCTGAAAAAGAAGCGCTTTCGAAAGGCAGTAGAGCAAAATTCGAAAAAGAAACTGATATACAAACTTTTGAAGATACAGATATTGGTGATTTAATGACACAGCCAATTTTGATCGCTGAAGAAGTACTTGAAAAAGAGGCGAACAAAGTTTGTAGGAAGGAAAAAGAATTAGAATTGCTCAACAAAGCAGAAGAAAATATAATACCTGAAAAAGAAGAGCTTTCGAAAGGCAGTAGAGCGAAATTCGAAAAAGAAACTGATATACAAACTTTTGAAGATACAGATATTGGTGATTTAATGACACAGCCAATTTTGATCGCTGAAGAAGTACTTGAAAAAGAGGCGAACAAAGTTTATAGGAAGGAAAAAGAATTAGAATTGCTCAACAAAGCAGAAGATAATATGATAACTGAAAAAGAAGAGCTTTCTAAAGGCAGTAGAGCAAAATTCGAAAAAGAAACTGATATACAATCTGTTGATGGTACAGATATTTGTGATTTAATGACACAACCAATTTTGATCGCTGAAGAAGTACGTGAAAAAGAGGCGAACAAAGTTTATAGGAAGGAAAAAGAATTAGAACTGCTCAATAAAGCGGAAGACATAAGACCTAAAAGAAAAGCGTTGATAAATGTCAGAAAAGCAGTGTTAGTCGAAAAACATACGAATGAAACAAACATATGCGATTTAAAGGCAGAGCCAATTTTGACAACTGAAAATCTTGGTGATAAAAAGGAAAATAAACTTTTTGGAAGTGAAAAAGAGATAAAGTCGTTGCTTTCAGAAGTGGATGCTCTCTATCCCGAAATAGAAAAGCCGACGAAGGCCAGAAAAACAGCAATCGTCGAAGAAAAAAGGAGTCAAAACGGTACAGATATTTGCGATTTATTGACACAACCAGTTATTTTAACACCTGAAGATCTACATAATAGAGAAGAAAATAAAATTTGTAAACTAGAAAAAGAAATAAAATCTCCCAATAAAACTGAAATTTCTGAAAAAGAAAAAGTGGCGAAGGTCATGAAAACATCCATAGGAGAAGAAAGTGATCAAAAAAGTTTAAACGATACTCTTATTTGCGAGTTAATGACACAGCCAGTTGTCATAACGCCTGGAAAGGAAGGTGATAAAGGAGGAAACAAAGTT